>DWQX01002202.1:0-23001 GCA_018245475.1 Pharmacophagus antenor
TACATATATATATATATATATAAGTATTTAGTTCACACAAAGGACGAACACAAATGTACATCACGTAATTGTTTGTCTGGATCAGGAATCGCATTTGGGCTTTGTCAATCTAGGCACTTCACCAGATGTGACCGAGTGCATACAATTGTATATACGTATTCTATATATCTCTGTATCCTACACACATCGAATTATTTTTCAATCACTTTTCCCCCATAGCGGATCCAGTGAAAGAAATTTCATCGAGGAATAATTAGTCCATTTGAAATTAATTATTATTAATCTGTATTCATGCTTGTCTCTTTTTTGGGGGTATAAATCAATAAATAAATTGTACGTCTTTAAAACTGGAATTACAATAACATAGAACGTTTTGCACCAACAGATAATTGTTTTGTGATGACATGCATAGACGCAAGAAACAAGAGGCAGTTTTAGAGATTTCACAGAAAATAACATAAAATTTCACATTTTACTCGTATTTCTTTTTAAGTGTGTCAAGTCTATATTTATTAATAATACTATTAAATTTTAAAGTTGATAGGCAAATGTTTATATTTTGTTCCTTTTGTTGTAATTATTTAACAAAAAATGTTTAACTCTATTAATAGCTATTCCATTTTTTCTGCATTGTTTTAAATATTTTTTATTACTATAAAATGCAATTCCCTTCAGTATTAAATCAATGTCAAAATTAAACTCATAATTAAATTCATAAAATATGTTTGTTTCCTTTACATTTTTTTTTAAGTTTTAATAATGTATCGTAAAGAAATCGTATGTTATGTTTATTATCGCTGACCACGTGTTGACGGTTTTTATAATTGCCTATGATAACGTTATATTCATATTGTTGGCGAAATATAAAATTAAATACTGTCTTATTTGCTTAGTATAGGATAACTTTCCTTTATTTTAATAATCCCTTTATAACATTTCATAAAGCAAATTAAATAATTACCTAATTGTTGTTGAAGCTTGTTCATGTAGTAGTTTGAATGTAATTTGATATGTAAATGGTTTTCTATAAAAAATAATAAATGATGGTTACGTAATATTAAATTGAAGTGACTAAAGCAGCCTATGTTTTATGTAATAGACGTTTAAAAAATTGTCGAATTTCTGCATTTAAATGGAATAAATTATAAAATAGTAGTTTAGTATTTGACAATTTGTCCTAAACAGTCTTTCTTTTCGTACAATTGTGCCGCAAAAATTAAATATAAATGGATCTTGAGAGTTCGATTTCATGTTATACTTCAGGAATTACCTGAAGACATCATTGATTGTGAAAACTCTTCAAAGTTCTTTAGTTTTGAAAGGAAAAAAATTATATCGAAAGTGCTTTTGAAGACGGATATTTTCACATTATTATTTTTATTCAATTCGAGGCATTCAGCGTCTATATATGTTTTTAATTCCTTTTATAATTTTAATAAAACCGATATAAACACTAGAACATAATTTTTGAGGTATGTATGCCCGACGGTGACCTGAAATTAGAGGAAAGTAGCCTAAGTATTTACGTAATTCTAAACAGAAAGATTACTTATTAACAAAGTAATAATTATTCATTTTCCTTAATTTATTTTTCCTCGAAGCTTGTTTCACCTGTGAATGCAATATTCACTTTTTCAATCTTTGACGCATTTAGCTTCAAACGTTATCGTATTAATTGATAACATATTTGCAACAGTTATATTTTTCCATTATTAATAAATTCACAACTCGTTTTATTTACGAAACTGTGATATACACTAGTGCATTACTTACGCACACATTGATACAGAAGAGTTATTATTTAAAGACATTTTTTATATTGTTGCCAATATTCTTTTCTGGTCTTTCGTATGGTGTTGTAGTATTGTAATTTAAAACCATCGAAGACTCCTTAAGATCATGAAGTGTGCTATAATTCTTATAATTTCGGTATTTTTCTATAACTGCGAAGGCAAGCGGCTGTCGAGATGCGAACTGGTGCATGAATTGAGAAGTCATGATTTTTCCGAGAGTAGATTGAGAGATTGTAAGAAATTTTTTTTTTATTCATGTGGTCAAAAGTAAACGGTAGCGTGCATGTAGGGCAAGTTAAAGCATTTAAATAAATTTATACACGATAATTTTTAACCATCGTCTTTCTGTTCAGATTTCGTATTAATTATGATTGAACAAATTTTATTGTACATTATTGCTTAAACGGGTTATGCCGGGCTTTTCAGTTTGTACGGCGGTACCGCCTGTGGAAGTGATGTAACAATCTATAACAGTAAGGGACTGCGTAGGATTTTTATATACATACTCTTATGGACTTAAAGATGACTTCAAGTAAACATGACAAGCGATGAGGTCGAAGTTGATGAAGCATGCAGAATTATCTGGCTTTCATATGTTGACATATATATATACACAGACGTCATTCTTACTGTTCAACTTATCGGTACAGGTTCGATAAAAGCCGTGCTACTATCTGAATTTAAGTCAGTGTTTAACCCAGGATTTGAAGAGATACATTTGTTTTTGAGATGGTCTATATGGATTATATCACAGTTGCGATTGAAACTAGTGTACTAATGTACAATGATTACCAGTTTCCAGTCAGTAATACAAACATAGGTATACAAGCAGAGAATTCGTCTTGATCCAATAGGTAGGAAGTTTTATATGTTCTAAGTCGGAGATTTTAAATATATTTATATTAATGGAGTGTGCCAGAATTGAGCCATAGAAATGATTTTATGAAATCCCTTAGTCTATATAAAATCGACTTGGGCTTTTTAATGGATTACTTTTATATCTTGAAAGCGAAGGTGCTAAAGTTTTGTTTAGATTTATGGAAAATTGGATTCGTAAGTAAATTATCATTTATTAATAACAGTCATTTCTTATAATAGATTAAAACATGATGTGGTTAAAACTTTCAATTCTCGGACTGGCCGTTATGTAATGAAAAATAAAAAAAACATATTTTCATGTTCTTTTTTCGAAGGGGTCTGTTTAGTCGAGAGCGTGAGCTCGAGGCGGACGCACTTGACCAGCAAGAAGCACAGCGACGGCTCGCGGCGTTACGGCCTGTTCCAGATCGACGACAAGCACTGGTGCAACAACAGCACCAAGCCCGGCAAGGAATGCAACGTCACGTGCAAACGTTAGTTGGTTTAGGATTCGATTGAATGCATGCGCGGCATGATCAACAAATGTATTTATGCTAAAATTACAATAATAACACACGAACCATTTTATACAACTAACGACGAAAAAAGAAATGGCATCATTATATAAACGCGCTTATTGCAGAAATAGATGTATCTGTTTTCCGATATAGCGTAATGATTCAAAATTACGAAAGATAATTATTTATAAGTTCATAGAAAGGAAGATACGCAGACCGACATATATGTAGGTGCCGGTGGCGTGCATGTGGGAGAAGTCCGTGCTCTTCGTTTAGTAGTACCATCACTGGTAGGCAGATATAAGAAAGATAGAGAACATCACTCATTTGAAAGAAAAAGAATCGAAAATTCAATTCTCCGATTCCGATTGTACTAATAAGATCTATCACCGGGAAGGCTTCTTATTTATAAATTATATTTTACTTTATTATATAAATTCGATATAGCGGACTTTTGGGTTAGTTCGGGAGTACCGCACGTAACTATTGCAGACGCACATGATAAAGTTGAATAAAATCCCAATCAACCAACAAAATTTCAATCTTTCAGAGATAAATTCTTCGAACATAGCGAAGGCGGCCGATTGTGCCAAGAAGATCTATCACCGTGATGGCTTCAGCGCATGGAGCGGCTGGAAACAGCACTGCGAGGGTAAAAATCTACCAGATATCTCCTCATGCAAGAAACCGAAGTAGTACAACACGTTAATACCGACATAAAATTAAATTCAACATTATACTTGAAATAAAAACGGTGAATGATATTAAACGGATTGGTTTTCAATTTTTACTCGCTTTCCGTAAATATTCTTTTAATGAACTGTTGCACCGTTCACAAAAAAAACGTAAGTTTTTTAGTTTCAATGAAATACTTGTACTTTTTAATGATGTATTATAGAGCGGATGAAGGTCATAAAAAGGTTACTCAATATTAAATCGACACATTGGAAGCACTGCCCGGAGAGATCGAAATAGCGTACGTTGTAAAATGTCAGTGAAATAAACTTATTTCAGTGTCTTTTACTGGATGTACAGAGAATTTATTATAAAAGAAATAATAATTAAAAAATAAAAGTTAAAAAAGTATTCAACACTAAGTTAAGCGTCCTTTTCGAGGCCACAGCAATTTGATGCATTAATCAATCTTCAAGTTACCTTTTTTTGGAACAAACTACTAAACATAGTTGCTATGAAGGATGAAAAAAAAAACTCAAAATTCGGACAGTGTAAGTATAGTTGAATTTTTCAACGAACATTGATGGATTAAGATGTCGCGTCCCGTAAACCTATTGTTAAAGACAATAGACCCTTTTGAATACTGTTATATATTGTTTAAAAGAATTTTTATGGATGAAACATTTGAATAGTAATTCATTTGATTGTTTTGGGAGGTACGTTGCTCCTGTTAGAACGCGCACACGCTCACGCACACAGACATGCACACGCATACGCACGCGCACGTGCGCATGCATATGCACACGCACACGCACACGCGGACGCACACACACACGATGAGGGAGACGATTTTAATTGCCGTTAAAAGTAAAAAAACAACATCCATTTACTTTAATTAGATAGATACATTTATAGAAATTAGTACGTCGAAGTAATAATCTATTGTCAACTTCATTCGCTCACCTTTTCTAAGCCCCTAAGTCTGAAATGCCGTACTTGTGGAGAAGAAATAGTACAATAAATTATTCATCTACAATAACTTCGAGGACCTATTAAATTGAACATTTCTTTCGGGGATAATAATCCTAAAAGAAATTTCCACACGTCGTAACGTATTTTTTTTTCTTGAAAATTCCAAAGATTTATGAGGTTTCTTTTTATAGGTAGAATAGGCAAACGAGCGAGCCGTTCACCTGATGGAAAGTGATTATCGTCGTCCATAGACATAACTGGACCATTCGGTGAATCGCAGCTGCGTTGCCGAACTTAAAGAATTGAGTAGGGTTTACTAGAAGGTCCGTAAGTCGTTGGAAAGAAAAATAATATCTGAAACATAAACACTTCGAAAATTAAAATGGATTATTTAAAAACGGATCATGCTAGAATTTATTTATTATAGTTTTATTAAAAGGATGACCATTTTTGGTAACGTCGACAAGAAGTTTTGCTTATGATAACGCCTTTACATATTTTTTCATATTTATTTTTAATTCGACCATAACTTTTATATCATTTCGTCATCAAAATCGTGAAACATTTGCAATAATCGTGAGAGAGCGTACAGATAACAAAAAATGTTCTCTTTTATGAATTCGATAACGTTCGCGAACTCATTTGTGTTTAATTATATAATAATTTATTTAATAAAACTAAACATTAATACATGCTGTTGCGTAATACGTAGTGAAGAAAAAATAAAAGAAATATATTATTTATTTTTAAATAAACCTGACTTCAATTGGTACTATAGATACATGTACTATACTATAGGTGGTGTGACGTGTTCGCCCAGCATACTCTGGCTCTAACATTGACAGTGGTTACTAGCCAGTTTTTATATGACTGTACAAGCAGAACATATCACTGATTACAAAAATGTAGTGCTAGTGAGGAACTTGATATAGCATCATATGGCATTCATTTTGAAACACGAAATGTTAATACCGTCTTAGTCTGCTTGGTGGGATAATATGGAATTCATATGCAAGATTATCGTTGTTTTACAGAGATAACTTAAACAACAATCTAGAAATGATAAAGTGATCTAAATGAAACAAATGGATTGTTACAGAATGACAGATTTAATTCAGAATCATCTAGCAAGTACTGATGTCAGGCAAATCGCCTTGGCATTTATTTTTCCATCCGTACCAAGCGTTGAACCCGTGACGCCTGTAGACTTTTTTAGCGCATCTTGCCGATTTCGTGATGTCATCGGAGAGGAGATCTGAAAAAAAAAAGCCGACCGCGGCAGACGGCGGTAAGATAATGTATCCTGAATAAATGAATAATCAATTAATTGATTAAATTGTTGTGGACTTGCGTTTTTTACTGACAATGATCGAACACTTGACATCGACTGACAAAAAATGTTAAGTGACAATGAGGCCATAGATGATGAAGCATGCTCGCCCAACACACTCTGTATTTCACAGAAATGCTGTTATGGTGGCATATCAAAATTGAGAGGGTTAGCTAACTAGGCAGTCGATTGTACGTCCTAGGTACCGCTGGAAAGATGTGGTAACTCAACACCTGTTCAACCTCTGCAAAAGTGACTGGCGAGTGTTATCACAAGACTGAGAGGCATAGCGTGATCTGATGTCGGAAGTATTATTTACAGTGGTGGCTAACTAGGCGGGCTTGAAAAACCCCATCACCATCCAAACTCCACTACTCATGTGGTTCGGGAAGCGAACACGGGACGTCCGCTCCCAATTACTACTCTGTTATAAGGCAAGCGGTACACCACTGAACTAAGGAGGCAGTCATGTATAAAATTATATTAACCTTTTGATGCCCGTATATAATTGAGTTAAATTTTTATGTATGATGCTGACGGAATTGCCACGAATTTTTTTTATATTTTGTTTATAAATCGCACGGAATATACTTTCTATGTTTAATGAACTATAAATTGAACGCTCAAGTTTTATATTCTCACCTAAACGAAAGGCATAATAGGAGATTTTTATAGGTTCTAATTCTAAATACATTGCGAATTTGGTTCACCTGTTACTATTTAATTGTAACAAATTGACATCAGCGTAGTGTTGTTCGCTATCAGGCGATAGTCTGCGAATGACACCAATGTGGTGACTTTAACGGCATTGGTAAGTACTATAAAAAGGCAGCTCTGGCTTCTCCGTATTCAAAATTAGCCAAATCCATATGAGGTATGAAACAAAGGACACAACAAACAACAAATGTTTGTTATTACGTTAATTACTGCAGCTGCTGCTGGGTTCGGTGGAGTTTGCGCTGTATTTTTGATAACTTTTTGATTACAGCTTCATCGAAACTGGCTCCCACTATATTATAACGGCCAGAGAAGCTGGCTTAGCCTAACTGTCAAGTGGCGAGCTATGTGATAGTCGAATTCGGGGCGCGGGCCGATACCGTGACTATCGTTCGCCTGTGACGCAATACGCGGGGGCGATTACGTAAGTTACTGATAGTAATTAAGCTCATAATGAATAAAAACATTTAATGAAAAGGAATAAATGTGCCAATGCAAATATACTGTCCGTAGTAAGTCGCATCGTTGTGAAACTTGTAGATATTATATGTACAGATACCGTTGCATGTGACGTTGCAGTCCTTGCCAGGGGTGTCGCTGCTGCTGCACCAGTATCTGTCGCTCAGCTGGAACAGCCCGTACTCCCTGTGGCCGCTCTTGTTCACCTTACCGATGAGGTGGGTGCGGCGGGCGCTTTGCGCTTCTATCAGGCACACCCCTGTAATTAATGTGATGGAAGAATAAATATCATATGTACCTGTGTTTTGAATGTCTCCGTGGTGCAATGATTTATCGGCTTGCGTTGGAACTTGGTGATCCCGGGTTCGATTCTTGTGCTCCACGAGTAGTGTAGTCTTTTCTATCTACTAGCAGTCATATATGTGAAAGCCAGAAGTATTCTGGATACTTCATCATCTGCTGACTGATTGTCACTTAACATCGTGTGATATCGAGGTCAAGTGGTAGACCATATTCGATAAAAAAAAACTTATTTTCTTACGTGATTAAATCTTTTGTGCTTACACATTGACTTCAACGGCGACAGAGGTGTGTATATGCCATCAACATCCCAGCTCCACTACTTGTCTGGTCCCGAAATCTAAATTAGGACCCTGGGATTACAAGGCAAGCGGTAAACTATTACTCCACGAAGGTAGTCAAAAGTGTAATCTGGATGAACACACTTTACCATCTACAGTCTATTTTCACTTAACAACACGTGATATGGAAGGTAAGTATGGAACGTAATGTAAATAAATAATTATTGCGGAGGTTATTTTTATTTGTATTATAAATAAAATCCAGAATTTAACTTTTGGAATTTTCGCTGTAAACCCAATCTCATAAATATATATAAAATGTTTTTTAAATAAAAAATCTTTTACCTGAATATTTATTTACTCTAACATATAAATAAACTTAAAGCAGGTACAAATTACAAACCGCATAAGAATTTTGGTTCTGTTATAAAGGAACTTCGCTTGTATATAATATTTTATTCTAGAATATTCTAGAACAAAAATGTAATACTTACAATCTCTCATCTTGTTCTGGGGGAATCCATGATTTCGCAGCTGATGCACCAGCTCACATCTGCCCATCTGGTAACCTTCGCAATGGAAGATGGCCATAGCGAATATGATAAACAGGAACCTCATGATGACACCAACAACTTAAAACTGAATGTGGTAACTCTTGTCGCAAATCGTTTGCAGTATGGAACAATGTCTAAGATCTAAGTTTTTATAGTTAATTGATATATTATACGGGGACAAAACTGTGCTGTTGTGAAAGGGGATTCCAGGCTATCGTATTGCTCGTACATAATATACTGAATCTTAAACAATAAATTATTTGACGTTATGCATAAACAAACGTTTATCGACGGATATAGCAGAGGTCATCTCATAAATGTTCATGTGATCGTAAACAAAAAACTTTACATTGGTCAAGTCGTTAATTAATAATACCATTTTTGTGTTATTAACGTTATCTTAACATAATTTTTTATTCAAATTTGACAGTGTTCGTGACGTAGTGATTTACCAGTTGTCTTAACGCGGAGGTCCAGGGTTCGATTCCTGGCTACATGAGTAGTGGAGTCTGGATGGTGGTTTACTTTTTGAACCCACCTAGCTAGCTACCATCCGCAATGACAGTCTGCCGCCATAACAGTATTGTTGTATTCCGGCAGTCATACATGTGACAGCCAGAAGTATTCTGGGCGAAGACGCTTCGCCATCTACGGACACATTAGCATTTAAAATCAGGTGAAAGCGAGGAGAAGTGTTAACCCATGAATGTTAAAAAATAGGTTAAGGTGTTTAATCTATTACGATCATTTCTTATAAAAAAAAACCGCATATCATTAGTTCTACTGTTTGTCTGAATCCTTTGCAGTTCATAGCTAAAGCACGTACTTTCGCAATATTACACTTATAAGAGGAAAATGTCTCTTTAACTACATTTAAATAAATATCTCTCAACTGCAGAAGTTGCTGTTACGACATAAGGACATTAGAGTTTTATTATCTACATTATTTATTCAAAGATATCAATTTACTGCGATAATACTGCCTCAAGCTCTAACTATTTTACAACTGAGAGGCATGAAAATAATCTATCAATTCTTTTCAAGATGGCGACAGAAGAAACGGCCGCTTATTTTTATACCAATACAACGTTATTTCCCGCCATACCCTGCCGCGTACAAATTTGTGATATAAACGGATCGTGAATCGAATTAATTATCATTAAGTAGAACGCAGGGAAGCGTATATTATACGTTAGAATTCAATCGAAGAAATATTTACATACGCCGCTGGTACAGCAACTGTAACTGGTTCATCGTTGCCATTAAATATTGACATTTAAATTTTCTATTATTATAATGGACATATCAATCCTATGTTATCTATTATTATAATTACAACATACCTATTACTAAAAACAGATATGATTGATATATATATATATAAATCAACACTTTTCTTCCAGTCATTAGATCTCTGCCTATTAATAAAATTATAACTAACTTTAAATATATTTTGAGATCGAGGAACCTTTAGTTTAATTTTTTTTGTTGACCGAAGAGAAATGCTTTTACGCATCCCCCTCGTTGTCAAAACGTATGTGGGACTCGCCTGCCTTTGGGCGATACGGCGCGCTAGTCAGTAATATCCATTAAAACCCTCGGATGTTCCACGACAGCTTTGGTGTCGGGGCGGGGGATAGCTCTCGCACTGCAACCTCCTTCTCCGACAGGGAGATCGAGCAACCTGCTTTTTTTCCATACTATCACGATTATTTACGAGTAAAGCTAGATAAACAATTAGATAAATGATAATGATTACTTTGCCTATGTAACATAAATATGTAATGTAAGAACTCATTCTTTTAACGTATTTGGTACTCACAACTTCGATACAAATTTTTGTAAAGAGTTTAAAACTGTTCATATTTATTCATGAGTAGAAAAATTAAAAATAATTATAGAATAATACTTATTAAGAAAATATTTGTTTTAATTAAGAGATCAACACTAAACGAATATGATAATAATCCACGAATTGGAACGTATATTGCTAGTCCATAGGTAATAAAGCGTCGGTAGTCTGTTATCTAGGTATCATATAAAGGCATAGCTTCTTTGTCGTAACTGCTCTTCACTATGCTAAATATTCAGATATAACGGAGTCAAATGCAGATTTGAACGTTAGAATGACATTGAAATGACTTCTATTTTACCGAGGCTTCAATATTTTATATTAAGTATTCTC
This sequence comes from Pharmacophagus antenor, assembly GCA_018245475.1. Taxonomy (NCBI): domain Eukaryota; kingdom Metazoa; phylum Arthropoda; class Insecta; order Lepidoptera; family Papilionidae; genus Pharmacophagus; species Pharmacophagus antenor. The sequence goes on from DWQX01002202.1 coordinate 10,643, forward strand.
ATAACATTTAATTTGAAATCTTCTGTGACTACTTTTTTTAAAACATTATTGTCGGGTTACGAAAAAATAAGTTTTTCGCACACAGAAAGTGACTTTATTTTTTAGTATTACGGTACAGAACACATTCTAAGAAATCAAAGTGAGAGTTTATTAAAAAAAAAAACTCAAAAACTTTGAAGTTTATGGGGTTGTTTTGTAATAAAACTGATGCATTTTTTTTTAATAAATAGGCGTAAAAAGGGCAACACTACGCCGACCACGATGTACTAATCGCAAATGTATAATTTTTCATTATTCATTATTCGCACAAAGTAAATTATGGCTCAGTACTCGATAATAAGGTTATGAGAATAATTGATCTGCTTAATAAGTAGAACTTGTATTCCGGTCACATTCTCTTTTATGAAAGTAGGATAATATGATTATGCTTTGTCTTAGTGAGTATTAAGAACATGGCGCATTTCTTTTTCTATTGCTCGATGGCATCAAGAATATATTGCAATGTATAATTGTAAAAATTAAATAAATAAATAAACCATTTTTTTAGACTTTTTAATAATAAATTTTATTGTCCAAAATTTACAATTGTGAAGAAATGTGAAGTCCCTGACTTCCGAGCCAAGTTTACACCTGCGTTACAGAAGTCAGTGTCCCCTCCTAATTTTTGACACAAATTAAACTTGGATTTGATTTTACAAACAAAACATCTTTTCAAATAAATTGTTTAGCAACACATTAATTAAAAGAATTACTAAGACTGGAGTGAATATGTATGTGTGCTTGTTAATGTGTGATTATTTGCGTGAGTGTTAGTGTATGTCTCTGAGTGTGTGTAAGTTTGCAAGAGAGTATGAGTTAAAACAATATGCATCGTAATTTAGTTTATAATCACCTAAATATTAAGTAAGGTACTGAACTATTATTTATCGTTCATTATTATTAAAAAAAATTAATATGTTTTTGTCATCCGTGTACGTTGAATTTATTGAATAGCCGTTACATTGAACTGAAGTAAAAAAAGGAAGTAAAAAATCGTTCATCGGTTTCTTTTTATTGAAATATTCGGCGCAAAATATAAAATTGGATTTATGGAGATCGTCAGTTTTTTCACAATTTAAAACAGATTAGAAATGCTTATTTTGTTTTTTTTTTTATATTGAATAGTTTTTGCGCTGTGTAACTAATAATACTCATATAACATTATAACCCTATTTCTTATGTCATTTGAAAAAAAACTCAAAAGTTGTTATTCTGTGTACGAAACTTTATAAAAAAATTATACATATTTATAATGAACTTTGGTGCTTGAAACGTTTCAACATAAATTTTATTTATTTCCTTCTGTAATTGTTTTATTTTACTGTTATGAACTTTATACATGCATTAAATTATATATTATGCAACTTTTATATTATATGTATATTATGAATATATTATTCGTATTGATTTCTGCAACTCGTAAAAGAAAAGGAAGTACTCATTAATCATGTTATATCACATGTCCTGTTTTTTTAATAATAAATTTATGAATATAAACGTATTAAATATTTAGTTAACCACGATGTATATTCCATAGCGTTTATGAAAGAGGCACTCCGCTTCCTACCAACACCTGCGCTTTAGCTGGGGTAGGCTTTAGCGGAACTTAAACCTACTCTGCGTGTGCTTTGTGTTCTTCCACAGCCAAGTGTGAACGACGTCGTAGACAGTGGTTCCGCATAGAATTTAAATGATTAATCTCGTAAATTTAACACGTTTTTGTGAAATTAATATTGTATAATACGTTGTGTTTCGTATTCATTATAAATTATGTAATTAAAAAAACCCTTTTTAAGTGAACAATTTACACCGTTTTAATATTAAGCTAATAATTATAATAAAAAGAAAATAGCTATTTTTCATTATTAACACTAGTAAGTTTTTATGAGACTCGAATTAAAATTTGTACTCTAGTACGTACTAGTAAAATTATGATCGTATATTTATTAATTTATAATCTGCGTTTCTTTTTTTTCACTTATGAAATCATATTTATGGTTGTCAAACTCGAAAACCGCGCAACCCGAAAGGGCAATGGCGGCGATTTTCCCGCGCATGCGCAACCATCGACTGGGAGCCGGGGCGGTCGCGGCTGCAGTCGCTTGTGATGTCTGCGCGCGAATGGGAGGCGCGGGCTGGGCGCGGGGCGAAGCTCGCGTGGCTGACGACTCCGACTTCGAAACGCTGAAACAGCTGCTGGCCTCCGAGGATGGCTGGAACTTGGAGTATGAACGCGACGGCGTCAAAGTCTGGGCGGAAGATGCCGCACACGGCGCTCTGCGTACTGTTAAGGTGAGTTTTTTTTTTAAATCACGGCACCTCGAAGCGTTGTGCTACTACACGAGTAGGTAAGTTTTTCCCCCGCTTTCTTACTGGCGAGTATTAAGTTGACGCGTATTAAACGTTTAAAAAAATAAGGTTAATTATTTTTTTAATTTTATTTATGATCTTGTTTAATCTGTATTTTAACTTTATTCTGTTTAATAAAAATATGATTATTTTGTGATATTTTTGTTTTCTTTTATTCAGTTTACGGTTTTTAATAACTTTATATGAAATTTATATGGCACACATTTAACAGATAAAGATATCGAATTAGATTTTGTTATGGCCAGATGTGTGACAAACAAAAATATTAAGCTCCTGGATCAATGTATATAGTGTCCTGTGTTAAAAAAAATGGTTGTATACTGCCGTCATATACTATAGGTGCGCATAAATATAAAAACAAATTATAGCAAATATTTATTAGATAAAAATGGGACGAGCGGGGTCTTTGTCGTATATAAACGTGGAGTTAAATGGTTAAAAGAATATAGGTCAATGAACATAGCGGATGAGGTTAGCAACTTGGATGATATTAAATACACAGCACCGTTGTTTCAAACAATTATTAAATGCCTATGTGCCACAGCAACAGTATTAATGTAAGTAAACTATGTTTTACTATTGTTAGCGTTTTTTTTTTTTGTTTAAATATTGCGTAATTAACCCTTAACGAACGAGCGTAGTTCTGGCACGACGACAACTCGATCCGCAGATTTGTAAGAGGTTTTGTATTATAATTTAAAATGTGCCGGAAAAACAACTGTCGATTATCTCACTGATATTTGGGTACAGGAGCGAAGTCGAAAGTACCTAGCTTCCTGTAAAACGCTTTGTCGCCTGTGAAGTGTGATACGTTTTTTTTCTAAATATTGCCGCTTATATGGCGGCATTCATTCGTTAAGGGTTAAGTATTTTTTCCCAACGCCAAATTGTGAAAATTGTCGCAATGTTTTCGAGTAGGCATTCTTTTGTTTCTTGCACAAACGTTTACTGCATTCGGAACGTGTTTTGAATTTTCACGAGTACTAATGATCCTTATGTGTATCTCTACGAAGCAACGTGAATACCAAAGATAAATACTTAGTAGAAAAGCACGAAACGTCTATGTTGAAACTTCCGCTTAGAGCCGTACTAAATTAGTACAAAGTAAAAAAAAAGTTCCCTACACTTATTCGATAATAAATTTGTAGTGTCCGAACCGATGCGACTTAGTAGGCCCTGAAGAAATTAAAGGTCGGTAAAGCGGTTGCGACTCCCCGAGTGTTGCGGCTGTCTATGGGCGACGGTGATCACTTTCCATCGGGTGAATCTCTCGCGCGTTTGCCTACTCTTCCTGTAAAAAAAACTTCAAATTGCACGAAGAAGACATCTGCTTATTCATTTATTTATACAAACAACTAGATTAATTGTGATACGATTTTCGAGGGTATTACAATGACTTTGTATATACGAATGAATTTATTAAACATTGATTATATCTTCACCGGTCTTATTGCTTTTGTTAATGTCAGTTATAGCAATATTGCCCATTGTTATAACCTATGTTGATTCACTATAATATCGAGGAATCTACATTTAACATTTCCGAAGCGCCTTAGTCTACCACTAACTTTATAACACGGAGTTGTCTGGTGTGATTTCGTGGTCATATGATTTGTGGAGCTAGAGGACTGAAGAACATGTCACTAAAAGAATCTTAAACATGAATGTAGAAAATTAACGGAGAGAGGAAGACCAAATAAAAGATGAATGGACTGCTTGATGAGGGATATGTGTGCGATAGGGATGAGTGGAGAGGTGGCCGATAGAGATGTATGGAGGAAGAAGACATATTGTGCTCATCTCAAAATGAATGGGATAAAGCGAAGTGAATGATGATGATTAATGCATTTTGAATACCCTGGCTGGCCACCACCCTCAATGTCAATCTGCTGCTATAATAGCTTACTTGTCTTCCATGAATATGAAAGCTACGATATTCTGGGGAGTACGCTTCACCATACAAGGTCTCCGTGATTTAACTTTATGTGACATTGTTGTGTATCAATCCATTGCTGATAAATCTTTACCACCCTCAATATCAACCTGCCGCAATAACAGCGTTGCTGTGTTTCGGTAGTCATACATGTGAGAGCCAGATGTATTCTAAGTATTCTGGGCGAACACGCTTCACCATTTACGGTCTCATAGTCAATTAACGTGTGGAAACGAGGTCAAGTAAATAACTCTACCATATCCGATAAAAAAAGATATAGTTAAAATCGTCCTAATGAATATTAACCTTTAGGTTCGTATATAAAAAAAAACTGAAGAGTTATTTGATATTTATTGTTGGTTAGATTTCTCTTGAGTTAACGGTTCACCCTATCGTAAATTAAGCTAATTGATCGAAACCATAAATACTTAATGTCCGAAATACGAGGGCGTCTATAGGGTTGCTACAGTGTGCAGACCAAAGACGTATTATATGTTAAAATTTATACCGAGTATGTGAATACAGGTACATGTGTTTTTTTTTTAATTATTACTTCAATGTCTGTATAGTAAATTATATACATAATAATATCTGGACAGAATCCGTTAAACGTTTAACTCTGAGCATTTTGGGTGGGTATGCACCCACAAAACTGATTTCTTGCTACTCGCTGACTCTTGACATCGGCTAGCCTCCATTACGCGGTAATTTTTAATGTCTTTAGACTTGTAGCACGAAAGTCCTGGGTTCTATTCAAGGCCGTATGAGTAGTGAATTTTGGATGGTGCTAGTATTACTAGAGCTCGCCTAACTAGCTACAACACTCAATGGCAATCTGTCACCGTAACAGGATTGCTTCGTCTTCTGATCTTCTTCATTCAGGACGAACGCGCTTTACCATCTACGATCTTATTGTCACTTAACATCACATAAAATTGAGGTCAAGTTTGACTATGGCCGATAAAAAGAGATGCGATCAGATCGTGCCATACATTCTCCTACTTGTTTTTATTTTCTATTCTGCGTAGAAGGTAAATTATAATGATGGGGAATTATATCCTATACATATATTAGAGTGAAAATGAAAATGGACAGGACATGCAAAATAATATTTAACAACCATTTTATATTTAAACGATTCACGGCTTTAAATCACAAAAGAAATAAATGAGGATCGCTCAATACTTTTCGTTTTAAAAGGGTTACGTAAGGGTTCTGTATATGCAATTTGTATAAAAAGTACAGACTGTTTTCCTATAAAATTCCATTGTAACATCTGCTAAATCAACGTATAGAATATTTACTAATGTTTTTTTTATCAAAATATGTTTAAAGATTAACAGATCCTTTGTTCACAGATGTAAAATGTCAGTTTTTCAAATACGGATTTCCAATCAAAAAAGCGTTCAATTGTACCTGAATTTATGTATGTTATATATACATTCATATGATAAAGAATAGTTAGCATCTCTATTTCATGGATATTTTTAAATGAATACTTAAATATATATCAACAACCAAATATAAAACATACACAAATGTTCATCAAATGAATGTTCCACGTATGCGGGAATCGAACCCGCGGCTCCTGGTGTACGAGGCAGGGTTACAACTAATACACCAACGGGTCACCCATCGGAATTAAAAACTTATCAAGAACACCCCGAACCATATGGCATCGTATTAAGAACCTAGCTCTTGTAGACGGTTATAACATGACTTTCACTGTATAAACGGACGGCGTATTTCGTTAACAGATAATATTTAACTAAAAGCCGGAGATGGGCCGTTCGGACGCGGCCTGCAAATATTTGTTGCCCGACTCGCAGGCGTTCAAGGGATTTGCACAATCCGTAAATGGTATTAACGGTCGAAAGGGTTCAATTTGGTTTGTGCGAATTATCTATTGTAAAATTAAATGTTTTGGGATATTACATTTATAAAATAACATTTTGTAATTACATAAACGAGATATGGACAACTATTCATTTACCATTGTATTTGATTGACGTTTTTAATAGACAGAGTGACTTCGAGTCTGTTGCTATAGTTTATTAAGCATCCTTTGTCCGTTTAAATTTACGTATAGATTATTTATTGCCAATGAAATGAACTCAGATACTTTCTCATCTTCCCAGGGATGAGCAAAATTTATTTCTTCGTAAATATCTAGAGTGACAACGTTTTTTTGAATAATGAAAGAATAAACTCAAAAAAAAAAAGAAAATTGTTATAAAAAATTATAAAATAGAAAAACTACAATTCAATCTTGGAAATGGCTGATAAAATATTCGAAGTTTTGGACTTGTAATAATTTTATATATATGTAAGAAGTTGAAACGACTACAGAGAAAAAGACAGATTCAAAAGAGAAACTTTTTACAAAACAATCTTTGCCACTTACCCATCTTTAGGGTTAAATAACTTTATTCAACAAAAAATTTCTGTGACAAATTTAAAGTATAACCTTTTCAACAAAGAAAGTAATTGTTGGAATCGAATCAGTCCGTGAGAAGTTAATTCGTCCGTGAGAAAATTAATAAATTTCTCGAGGTGTACAATATTACATATACTTCTGAGTCTCATAAATGAACGATAATCCAACAAAAAAGGTTATAAAAATCCTAATATGCGTAGCTATTAAACCTTTTTGCTAACATAATGTCGTTGGCCGTATGTGATAAATTACTTTTGCTACCAGTAAAGTGGCTTACATAATCTGTAACTATTACCAAGTGATTAAGTTAATGCGAAACCGCTGTAGTACCGCTTTGCAATCGATTATTCGCTTGGTTATTGTTCAAACCGCCCGCTACCGTTTCGCCGCCCGTCCTGTTTCTTACTGACAATACATTGTTGTACCAACTTTACAAAGGTTTTTTTTTATACAAAAAAAAAAAAGGATTCTACAAGAAATAAAAGTGGGTAATCGTTAAAAACATATAATACTCGCGTCTTTTATGTTTGCAAGAATCACCCACTTTCGTTCCTCGTTCAATTTATTTTTATCGAGAATGAGATAGCTTATGAAATTTTGTTGGTTGTTGCTAGCAAGATGGATTGTAATAAACTCTACCACCATTAAAAGTAATAAGTGGTCAAGCGCGTTCCGGACTCGCACCGTGAAGGGTTCCTAACCATAAACGCATATAACGTTTATTGTATTATTTCGTTTTCATTATTTGTTGCTGAAGTGGTAATGTATATACACAACCTGTGACATTTTCAATTTCAATTTGTGAAATATCACGGTTTGAGAGCGAGCCCGCTGACAGACAGATATACAGACGGACGGAGTGTGGCGTCTAAGTAATTGGGTTCTGATTGTTACCCTTTAGTTATGGAACCCTAAAAAATTATCAATTCGCAGCCTTGTTCTATACATTTTATTGCAAAACAGTAAAATAAGAATACAATGAAGCACAAAATTACTACAGACTTCAAACCATAAAAATGTGTCCATAAATCTAGTGTTAATATTTTTTCGTACAAGTTACGTCCAATCACTTCGACGACCTTTATAAGACTGACTGTTCTCACCGCTCCTCGCTTTCCCTTCCACAACGGAATCAAATCAGTGTCCATTAAATTTAAATAATTAATTAATTATCTAATTAATTATACAAAATAAATCAAAATACAATTTAATAAGACAAGAACAATATGATTACTGTAATATTAGGACACATAGGCAGCGGTAGAGAGCGGGTGGATTGAGATGCTGTCTTAGAATTTACCCTTAACACATCGACCGGTGACGAAAAAGAAATTCTCCCATCTTGTGTTTTTCTCGATAAACTCTTTATCGCACAGGTTTTTTTGTTCAATTCAAAATGAATGTGTAGAGTTAAGGAACTGAATAATCGTCCGAAAGTTTGTCTCTCAATAGGCATCAGCTACAAAAGTCAGAATAATGGGCTAAATGTGGGCGAGCGGCGACGACGAAAAGCCTAAAAATCGACTACCTGTCGATAAAGTGTTAAATGCGTGATTTTTTTCCAAGTAATACATTGGATTTTATCACTCACCACGTTCATATATCCAAAAAATATATATTGTGTCGCTAAAAGTAATGCTAAAATTCTCTTGTTTGTCCATCGTCATAATTATCCGTTTGAGGTTGCACATGTACAGATTTTTAAGTAAATAGACCTGAAACTATTTTATAGAACAAATGCTAACCTTTAAGGGTTAAAAAATAATTTGACGCCTATTTTAAATAAATAACCATGACTTTGTAACTTATAATTGAATAAACTTCGAAATGAAAACAACATTATAAAAAAAACGTTAAAGATCGCACATTACTGGGAAAGCTTATACGTTTGAAATCGTCACACTTTTATTATTTACGAAGCAAGTCTTGTGAAAGTTTTAAATTCAGAAAATATATGTTTTTTACAAATAACAATTTAACACAAAACAAATAGAAATTTGTGAGAATTCTTTTAAAATCGATCGATGTCTGTGGATAACACGACGAGCGAAATAAGAAAAATCTCGTGAGCGGTTCTTAAGGTGTTAATTAGTGGAATTTATCGGCAATACCTATTACGGGTCGCAAATAAGGGAAGGGGAAGTTAGTATGCGGACGAGAGCCGAGAATAACTGCATGTGAGGCGTACGATATCATTTATACCACACCGATATCCACCTCACACTCGAGTAGAGCGTGTCAGCTTTATCTCTGCCCTCATAAAACTAGTAATGATGGAGGGTGTGAGTAAATACTTATTATAGGGATCAAGTTTTTCATTATTAATATTATTACGCTGTACTTTTCTTTCTATTTATTTTTTATTTAGGTCGAGCAAATGACTCCACTCCACCTGATGTTAAGTGGAAGTGGAGTCCAAATGCGAAGATGGCTGGTGCCACAAAAAGTTGTCGCATGAGCCATTCTCAACCTGCCAACTCGCAAAAAAAAAATTACGGAGGGCTAACATTATACCTCAATTCCTACTGAAGTTTATTGAAAACGGGGCCGATAGATCTCACAGGCTTTCTTGTTGTACAGCCGGACGATAACGCTGTTATAGCCTCAGTTTGTCATTGATTGTAGCTAGCCAGTCGGGTTCGAAATAATGCTTCCACGATTCAAATTCCGCGTTACACTCGAGTAGCAATGCCTACCTAGTGTGCAATAAATTACCTTCTATTTTTTCATAAGATATTTAGAATATCCCTAGAAATCTTTATTTGACGTTTTTATCACTATTTTTATATTTATTTAAACAATTATAATATTTTAGTTCATATATTACATGTATATAGATAGTACACAAAGATTGGAATTGAAATAATAACAAAGAATAATCCGATTGCATCACAACATCAAAGCAGAGCCGACCTCAAAAGGAACGAAACGTCTACGCTAGCTCTACACCGTCTACGCTACGGTAATTACTCTACGCCTGCTACGGGTTGATTCGAAACTAATGAGTTTTATTAACTCGCATGAAGGAGGGAAATTTCGTTACTTTTCATCTTTACCGACCTTTTTTGGTGCTATTTTTCATTGTGTAATATTAAATTAAATAAATTTCATAAATAATGATATTCATTCTGCTTTATACGTCTTTGCCGTACTCAAACTGAGCTAATTTCAAATTTATCACGGTAACATAAGCACTTAAATATTTTTATTGTAATTTAAGTTTTCAATTTAAGTATTACACGATTTCAGTTTCACACGTATTAACGATGTTTTTTAAATTAATATCAGTTACGAATACAATCAGAGAATTGTCATTTAAGCGCTATTTTTAGTTATTATTTGATTTAACAATGAATTAATGAATGATTGAATACTTCTATGTACATAAAAAGAATTGCCTGATAGACTATAAAATAAAATTGTACAAGGGCGGACTTATTACCATAAGTCATTTCTTCCAGCCAACCGTTGGGTGGGGAGCCTAAGCTAAACCAGTAAGGTAATATTAAAAAAAAGAAACTATTATTATTATTTGTGTTGTATAGTTTTTTTGCTTCTGTTAGGCTGGTATTTATTGCATTTACGGGCCAAAACAAAGTAAATTCAGACTTGACTGATTATTAATTGCTCCTCTATCTGCATGAACTTTCTTACAATTATGAAGGTTTTTAGAATTACAGCTTTTTGTAAGGCGATGTATAAGGATTCTATCAGATTTATTAACTTGAGGCTGCGGAGAAGATGATGTGGGATAACACCTGTTGTGAACAGGACTATGGGAACGACATATACTTTATTTCGTCTATTATTATTTTATTATTACAAAGTTTTTTTTTTTAATTTAGTGCAAAAGTGTTTTTGCTTCCAATGTATGCGTCAATAAAAGATTAATGATCATTTCTTATTAATTAAACTCTATCAATATCGAATAATGGAAATCATAAAATTAATCTATCTATATAAAAAAAAATTATAACTTTGAAAATTAAATTTTAACGCTCGATTTCTCCTCGGCAGACTGCGGAAGTGTACACTTGATGGAATTGATATTACCCGCACTTAGAGAAATTGGATAAGATGATAATGTATTATTAATAAATTTATTTCAAAAACTTTTAAATATTAACTTTGTCATATTAATAATAAGTCTATATTAATAAAACTCTGTCTTAATAAAGAGCAAAGAAGGAGACAAAGAAATAATTATACGCCTAGTCTGCAGCAATATTTGTACAAAAATGAATATTTACACAACATCATATTGCATCCGTCAAGTTGAGATATAAATAAATGCTTAATAGGATTAATATACTTCTGTAACCTAATAAATTAAATACACTCATTAGAACAAGCTAAACTCGTCAAATCAATACAAAACAATGTCAGTATATTCGTACTATCGCTTTGCATCACCGTTGGACGGCCTTCTAGAAGTATATCTATTAATGAACATTATGTGTACTTTGCAATATAACATCAACAGTTTTGATGGCCTCATTGTCACTTAACATTGTGTGAACTTGAACTCAATTTCAAGACTTTTTTTTATGCTAGTTATGGACCAACACGACCTCGATTTCACCTGATAGTAAGTGACAATGGGGCCGTAGATGGTGAATCGTGTTCGGTTGAGAATATTTCTGGCTCTCACGTGTATGAGTGCCGAAAAACTGCAATGTTGTTATAGAGGGAAATTGTTTAGAAATGATAGCTAGCCTGATAGGCGAAAAACTTTACAACCCTGAAAATTCCTCTACCATTTCACTTCCACGTGTTACAAGCTCAGCTGTTGCACCGCTGCGGCAGTTACCTCAAACTCAAATTCTCTTTATTAAATAGGATCTGTTCAAACAATCACTTTTAATACTCATATTTCAATATCTGTCAGTTTGCAATGCGCTCTTCTCTGAGAACTGATAAGAAAGACAGAGGTGTTTGTCTTTTTTTTATCGCACATACAAAATTTTAAAAATATAGACTGCACCGTTTAAAAAGAGCTATTCGAAACGTGTTCATCCTTTAGATCAGGGATCCCCAAACTATTTTGGGCAAGTTACCTCTTTTCCAAAGACCCCCATGGCAAAATTATCTACTTTTAAGATCAAACCCCTTATTGATAATGGTTCGCTAACTTTAAACAGCTGCTACAGAGTGTTATTTTACATTCTGACTTAGGTCAATAGAAGAAGACAGTGGTCGATATCAACCCCTCGGGGTCGATGTCGACCATTTTGGGGATCCTGCTTTAGATAATCATCCAGGCAATAGTATGCTAATTTTACCAAACCTTTAAATTAATTGATGGATTAATTAGTTACATAACTTAATACAACAAATGATTCATTTTATTATTCAAAAGCATAACGTTCGAAGTCGTGCTGGCGAAGGCACAATATATGAAGATGACACTTGTAGTAAAACTTATCTTGTTTATTATTCAGTCTTAAAATTTGCGTTAAAAAAAAGCGGAAATTATCTAATGATTTTGTTTTGTATTTAGTCTTGGGGTTACGCAAGGAACGCTTTTGTCAATATTTATAAGTTAACTACAGTACATTGAGAGTTTATGATACATTTGCA
>DWQX01002203.1:0-22995 GCA_018245475.1 Pharmacophagus antenor
ATATACATATATATATATAAATAGATTTTATCATAATTGATTGATTAAATTAATTGAATAGAAAAAAATTACATATTCATGCTTACTTAATACTTATGTAGTCGTCGCAAATAAAATGGCATTTGTCGAATTGTAATAATAAATAGTAACAATAGGAATGAAAAAGTAAGTGACGTGGAGCAAATTAGGCTTCATGTACTAATCAATATTTTTATTATTAATACAGCGAGTAATATAATTTAGTTAGCCTACTTATCTTCTCCAAATCAAAGTCGATACAACAATTTGGTTAAGAAGGTGAAAATGCTTTTCAATCTCTATGTATTAAATAGATTTCAGAAATTCTTTTTGTAAAAATTAATATAATTAATGTAAAAACTAATATAATGTTTTTTAAATAATCTTTGTCTGGTTCAATGTCAGTCTGCCCGTACGTTACCTCAGCACCCAGCAATTACTAGAGGGATTTATTAAAAAATGTTATAATGGTAGCCCATCATCCCGGTTAACATTTAAGATACCCATTATGACGACTAAATCTTTCATTTCCTCACGATAATGGAATCAATGTTTTGTAATCTTATTATCACACAATGGTAGACGCAGACCTGCAAATTCTTAAATTAATAGTTTTTCATACCCGAGTCTTTGAGTTAAATTCAAAGCACTTTTACTGTCAGATAAAATATTCAAACACAAATCTGCACACTTTAATTATTACTTATATATAATTTATAGATAATGTAGACATAATTATTGTTATCCAAAAATAAAAGTCGTAGAAATTATTTATTAACGGGCAATAAATTAGCATCAGGAAATTACGTTAGTGTGAATAAATATATCTAATTATATTATCAACCACTGTATAGATTAAGGTTGATTACGGGTCATTATCAAATTTACAAATGTAGATTCAATTCAAATTAATGAAACAATACAATTTAAATTGTTTCGAGGTCTTGCCGCTTCCGAATTAATTGGTCACGATGTATGTAAAATTAATCCAGATTAAACTAATGTGTACTAAATTAATACAATTGTTTATAAACGGATATTATTTTCGTTTGCATATGAGTTTATGTCAATAATATTTTGGTACCATGCGGTTTTTGTAACATACTTGCTACTATCAATATAATATACGCGAAGGAAAAACTTTATACTTTTTTCTTAATAATCTTTATACTTTATCCATGACTCAATTAAATAAAAAAATAATTTGCTACTTTCGGCTTTGTTTAATAGCAAATAATATGAAATACAATCTCATCACGTTTCGCCACTATATGTAGCATCTTCATTTTATGTTATGAGTTAGGCGTCGTGCTGTCGCATTGAAATTGTATTTTAGTCGCAGTATTTGCGATCCAATAAAGCGGAAATTAGCTAATTAATTTTTTGTTTCATTGATTTATGGATAGTGCATAAAGTTTAATAAGAAAATTTACAAAGTTTTTGCTTTATACTAATTATTATTACTTTTTTTCCTTTAAAATATTAGCAAATGAAATAAAATTTAAATGAATGGTCGACTTTCAAGCACTGAGCGACTAGTAGGTCATATATATACATGAGTATTTAGAAAATTCTTGCGTCAAATTCGCGTATTTTAAATTTGTAGATCTAACCGCCATTTTTATCTTGAGGGATTGTGAGCACATGCTTATGATAAAAATCAAAATATTTTTTTATGTAATTTAGAGGTTTTAAGTCCAACGACAATACACGTAAAGCGGTTAGCAGTTACTGAACACACATCTGACAGTAATGAGCAACACTTTGATGAGACACACATTATAATTTTTAATATATATTATCATGAGATAATGTCTCAAAATTGTCATCATTTAATATGTTTTATTATTAAATTTTATAAAACTTAGTGTCTTCCAACATACTATAATTAGGAACGTACACAAGCCTTATATTGCGTATTAAAATACAGCTATGGTATAGTTAGCACTGTGAGTAGAATTTTCCCCGGTTTTCTACACGGTTACCTCCCGTTGCGCGAAGCACTCAATGATATACATGAATAGAGTGTCCGGCGGTAGGTCTTTTCATCGTTTATCGTATGGCACGGACGAGGGAGCCAGCACAATCGCCCCAAGGATTGAATACGTTGCCAGGTAAATGCCTAGATTTTGTAAATACACGCGCCGTCGCTCCACGATAAAATGCTTCCACTTTAAAATTTAAATGAAGACAAATGTCTGCGTCCGTCAGCGTGTGTCCACGGGCTCTTCACAAAGGATTATAATGAACTCTTTGAATAAAAGAACCGCTTAGACTACATAGGCTTTGGTGTATAAAAATGAAGATTTGCTGTAAAGTTTCTTTCTTATTGTGGACACAGTAGAACTATAACGAGCGGGTCATGTTAATGATGTTATTAACAAAATGCTACTTTTAGTATTACAGCACAATAACACATGCATGTTACTCTAATAATAAGAGATCTTAGCTATTATTCTTTGCTCATTTTAATCCTTATAATTTATTATAACTAATAGACTTACTTATCATTAGACGCATTAATGTTGAAATATTACGAGAATTTTTCTACGAATAACAACAGTATAAACACAATATACAGTAACAAAAACATTGACAATACATATAGTACCAGAATAGAACCCATAATATTCATTCTGGTACCACATAACCACCACGCTGTCTGTGCAATTATTTTTATAGCTTCCCATTGTTTTTATATATCCGTGAAGAGTAGGTCCTATATCATTTATACATGTTATTATGCAGTGTTATCCATTTGGTAATGAGAATGTGTAATATTCCATGTTTCATTTAGGCGCTTCATCCTCTTTGAAAGGTATTACCGCAAATATTGATAAGCATATCGAAGCCAGTATATTGATTGGTTTGTTATAATCAATCATTTTAATGTCCTTATACACAAACCCTTTTAATAAAAACTTTTATAGAGAACACTGCAATAAATGTGGTAGTTTAGAAGCGGAAATAATGCTGACTCAATCCTTCTAAACGCATATATCATTGTAAAAGCATAATCTTTGTCTTTTAATCTTCTTGATATCTTTTTCCCACTAGGTCGAGTCGACATAAAATGTATTTTTCTATCGCTTTTCTCTGTCATTTGTCATCTCAGTAGTTACATTACTTTTATTCGGATCAATTAACACGCAGTCAATCAGAAGAAGTAAATTATATTTAGTTTAGTGCTCGATCACGATCCCATCTGATTGTAAGCGTTGAGGTAGTTGAGAACGGTAAAGGATATGTCTTCACTTACCATCAAGTGGGATGATAGTCATACGCTCTTTATATATATTAGAAAGAACACTTAATTACATCTATTTTCATACTTTAATATGCGTGCGGATCACATGTGTTAAAAGCGAGAAAAGAAAGGACTTCAAGAAAAATCTTCGGATTGTTTAAAGGAAAATTAAATAATCAATCACATCACCATTGGAAAAAAGTGAAATTAGTATACGAGGTTACAAACCTAAAAATGTTATCGGCAATAGTTTTATAGATTGAATAAAATATCAGCAGATGGAATTTCTTTTAGTCATCAGCGGGCTATCAAAAGTTTATTTGAACGGGTATTGGTTAAAACGAAAGCTTATTTGATCTCACATAAGTTTCAATGTTGCGAAGTAAATAATGATCCAAACGGTTTCAATTAGAATTTCTTTCATTTAATTTTAACACAACAGATTTTAGCAATTGTAATAACTCATTCATACCATTCATTTTAATGGATAGCTGTTTAAATTGAAAGCTAAATAGTTATGTGTACAAAAAAGTTATATAGATTTTGTTTTTATTCATAAATATTGTTAAATATTTTGATTTTAGAATTTATAGTTTTGCTGTAAAACTTATTGAAAAAAATATTGACAATTTAAATACTTATGAGTCTAAAATATATTTTATTTTTACTGTAAATGTTATAAAAATAAAAAGAATGTTTATCTTATGAGATAAAGACCGTAGTTTATCTTTGTCACTTAATTTAATATAGTATAGTTTATTTATTAATCTACTTACATAAATTATGTGTATACACTGGTAGTCTGAATTTTCATTATTTTCCTAGCGACTTGCTCATTGCGTTTTTCAATTCAAATAATTTCATTTTTGGGTGTCCTATCTGCATTTATTGCATACCGTAAACAAACATTAAATAAATAACCAACTTTGTGACTATAAAGCAGTTAAATATTCTGTATCGAGTTTTGTTGGTTGATAAATTACTCAGAAGAACGTCAATAGGAATTCTAAGAAATAAAAAAAAAACAAAATGTAGTTAATACATGGATAAATTGACAGTATATAAAGAGCATATTCGTTTGGCGCCGACTGGATATTCGCAGGCCATCGATATGCTAATAACATCACTGCGGCGCTATACGTAACGTGATATTCGTTCTACCTGCGACAAGCAATTTGCAAGCAAAATGCAAGGCAACATGATCCATGCTGCCCTCTCTACTCATACATACACTCCACAAAACTGCGAGAAATTCTGTGCGACTTTGAAATAAGGTTAAACTTTATGCTTTAGCTAAAATAACATTTTACACTTCAACATTTTTATAATTTACAGTATTTAACCTAACATGAAAATTCATATTAGAGATTTTTTATGAGTATTTTGTTATAATTATTAATTAGATAAGGTTGAAGATTGAAAAATTTGAGAGTTGACTGTGAGGTAAATGACATAAGTTAAAAAAAGGTGTAACTACCAAAATAACGGAAGATAGAGATGAATGGAGGAAAAATATCATTTTGCTCTGACCCCACCTAGGTAGATAAGAAGATAATAATTTACAAAATATTTGATAACTTGTTGTGACAATTATATTGCTCTTCTTTTATTACAGTAATACGTTTTGCAGAAATAGTCATTTTTGTCATGGCCTAATAGATGAAATCGTTCTTAAAGTTAATTTTATATCATAAAAATATAAATTTGCATTGATAATGTACATGAAAACAGATACTTAAAATCTTACCTTTATTAGAAACTAGGTAACCTGAAAACAAAAGGAAAACATTATTAATATTTAATCCTAAAATTTTAAACTTAATATCTGGTCAAAAAAAATCTATCACAACTCTCTGCAGATAAAAGTTTTGTATGATATAAAGTTTTTAACATACACCTCGAAAGTAATTTTCTGTTTATTACGACATTCTGATATCTGCAGAATTTTATGAAATATCTTATCATGTTATGTGTTACTATGAAAACTACGTTCGATATATACATCGCATTACTTTTGAAATATATGGTAAGTAACAGGCAAAGAATGCCAAAAAATTTTTACTATTACAAAAAAAGATATCCGCATAATGGGCTAGGGAGTAGTAAATCATTTTAATAATTGATCTGGGATAGAAATATTCATGAAGTTCCAGCTAAAGGAGTTCTGGGGAAAACGGATGAAAAATGTTGAGCCTCTTCGGATATCGCTGGCGCTAGTGACCGGCCTGATCTTCCATAATATACTGTAGATATATCATTTTTGCATGAAAAATGTAATCTCTATATACTTGAAGCACTTGTGTGTTTCTTTACAATACATACATACGTAACGGAATTTGAGAATTTACTGTTAAGTGCATTTCAATATTATACCAGACTGTAATATCTTGGAGGACAGAGGCCTAAAGGACTAAGAGTGTTGAACGAGATCACTGAATAATAAATTTAAAGAGATATGTATCATGACAATATATTGTCATAATATATATGAAAACCTATTTGTTCAAAATAATAAAGACAAATTTAGGAAAAATTGTGATCTTCATGATGTAAATCTAAGAAATAGAAATTAATTAATTATGGGCCGCTAGTAGGCTCTATAAAGTATAGGACTCATTTAAGGGATAATGAACACGTTTTTATAAGAAATTTGCAAACTATGTAACTAATTTATCCATCAATAATTTAAAATGTTATGTAAAACGAATTTTATGCAAAAAATCATATTATTGCCTAGATGATTATCTAGAGGATACGTTTGGATATGAATTGCTCTCTTTGAACGGTAGTCTGTATTTTTAAATTTTGTAACTACAATCACTAAAAAAAGACAAACTCCTCTATTTCTTATTAGTTCTTCTGTGAGAAGAGCGCGTTGCATACTGACAGTCATAAAAATATGTCTATTAACAGTAAGAAGAAGTGAAAAGAATTTGAGTTTGAGTTTGATTTTAAGTTTGATAGAAATAGCGCAGCTAATCACTCCCGGAAAGCACGTAATTCAGGGATACGTGAACGGGAAAATAGGGATAGTACTTTACGAACCCGCCAGGCTAGCTACTACTCTCCCATTGTTAATTTTCCTACATAACGGCATTGTTATGTTCTGTCTACATAGAGTTACTTAACAACATGTGAAATAGTGCATAAGTTATAGATAAAATATGCACAATCCTTTTTATCTATAATTATTATTATAATTTTATAATCCAATTATTTTTTAAATAATTCCGCAGATAGCTAAAACTGTGTAAGTACGTATAATACAAAATTAATATTATAAATGTTTTTAAAAAAATATTGAAATATATTACGAAATTTAAATAAAAGAATTCAGTAACGAATTCATTGTAATATTCAAACATGCGCAAATGCTACTTGTTAATAAAATATTCCGCAATTTGCATAGACAAACAATACTTAATTTTTTATTATTCAATGAAATTACTGACACCCCTTCATGTGGCAGTATACGTGTCTTGGAATAAAATTCTGAAGAAAGTGGGAAAATTTTCTCGCAGATATGCCGTAAGAGGTACAGTTATCAACTCCGCCTCTTGCTTTTCACAAAAATTTATGCAGGCCTCCTTTGTTGTTACGAAATTTCGGCAAAATAAAATGTCAGAAATATCTTATGCCGTGTAAAAAATTGCTTACTTAATCGCCGTCTTATTATAAATGAGTCTTTATTCAAAAGAATAAGGACGACCTCAATGAATTCATAATTTGCAGTTTGAATAACAATAGCGAACAAATTTAGTGAACTTTAACTATTTTTTTTTTGAAATTATTTTTTTATGATCTTTGTTGTTAAAAAAAAATGAAATACAAAAATTTGAACTAGATATTTGAAATAAAAACATTTGGCTGAAAATTAATCTTTAAGCAAAGTAAATACTAAATTTCGTAAAGTGAAGCTTCAAGTACACAATTATTACAAATTTTTCAAAAATATCTATAACACAAATGTGACCTTTGTTATGATGATATTAATAATTATATTGAGTTTCGGATTTAAGAGTAATGAATTTTGATTATTTGCTATAAACTCAAACAATAATTTATAGAGACATCATTTACTAGAAAATGTACTATTGGTAATATAATGAAATGGTTTATAAACATAAAAAATAAATGAATTGCTGCTTAGGTGGCAATTTGATATTAAGTGTGGTTACATACTAGATTGGTTCTAAAAAACCATACAAAATCCACTATTTATGTGACATTAGAATCGATTCACGTAAACCTCATGTAAAAATGTATAGCAGTAAACCACTGCCCCACGGTTTGTTGTTTTTCTACTTAACAATATGATGATAAAGTTAAGTCCATAAAGCATGGACGTAATCTTAAACCTTTTTCCTTCTGAAGTAAATAACATTATTATAGAAATATACTGCCGTTTTAGTAGAGACCTTTACTTTTGAATGGCCTGACGAATAGTCAATCCCGCAAACGTAAATCTTCAGCAGCTATAACTGAAGTTTATTGACATTTGATTCTCATTTGTGTTATTAAGTAAAACGTTAAATGTTAACAAGATTTTTTTGTTATTCATTAAGCTTATAACTTATATTAACTTCACTTTACATTGCAGATTAGACAAACAACATAGGCAAGTTATAATTTCATAACATAGACGATATTCGGCCTTACAACTTATTATTATTATAAATATCAATGAATATATTTACATGCTATGTTATACAGAAATCATTAATTTTTTGTGCGTAATAATTTGAATTTGTGAGTACATTTAATATGTTAAATTATAGCTAGAAAGGTTATAGTCTAAAATAACAATTTAATTTTTAGAGTTCTTTTTAATAGATCACAAATAAATTTGCTACTCCACCGTCAGACAAAATTAAAAGCGTCTCAAGCGCTCACTTAATGCAAATAGAATTTTTATTAGAAAATAATTTTCAAAGGAGGTCCTTGTTGTCGAAAAAAAAATCTACTCGTTTTTCCACTTTGCCAAGTTAAATTCCCAATTTGCCTTTATCCAGCCGAATCAACGGAGTGGCACAAGATGAGTAGGTACATCAAAGTAACGTTCACTATTCCGGTACATGTAAGTATTATAAAAAAGGAATTGGTTCCACATAAAAAACAGTCGACTTAGAAGCGATGGCTAAATGAGACTCTTCAGCTATATCGTAAAGAAGTCCTGTGCTCGCTTGATCATTCGATAAATTATCATGCATGAAATATTCAAAACGCCGTACAATACGGCCGGGTGAGAATGCAGTGGAAAATAATGCACTACTGTTTTCAAATAGATTTTATCTGTCGATCCCGAAGCGTTAATTCACTGTTATACGCTCGAAGCTCCGTCGGGTTTATATATCGCTAATTGAGTGTTCCATATTGAATACTACCTATTTGTTCATTTCTATTGATAGCAGTAAGGTATTTAGAAACGTTTACACTGACTGAAACTGTACACTATTATTTGCAAATATAGTTTCAATTTATAATACAGTCAAAAGTATTTGTTAATAAATGATATTTATTTAATATATTCTATGATAGAGAAATCGAGATAAAAATATCTTCTAAAAGTTATTTGCCAAATAGTATTTATTGGCAAATATTAATCTAGACTCTGAAAAATCTTATAAAAACAAAGGCACAATTTGTAATGTTCATAAGTAATAATGGCATTACATATAGGACAAGTGATTCATTAATTGCGATGATAAAATTTTGTATATTACAGAAATTATTAAAACGCTAAAACAAACAAAAGTTATGTATATTCTGAAGTCCACTTTTAAAAATTCATCGACAGCAATATTTAATTACTTTTGCGTATAATGAAATTGAAAGATCAGGTAAACCATAATTACGTAATGAATATTACTGAAATGTTTCAATATGATAATCGGCCAACAATATATCAATTCGATTATTAAAAGCCGGCGGAAAGAACAAATTGAGTTTTAATTCATCATTTTTAAATCGTTAAGACTTTAATCTCAAAGGGTTTTCAAATTTTATTGAAAAAAAATATAAAGAACTACTTCATACATTTTTGTTTCAATATCCTACATAGTTGTAATATAAATAAATATTTACATCATAGTTTTGAAGAGATGTAAAGAGTAATTTAGGTAGTAAATTATGTACTATTCAAGCACACTATTAATATTATCATTTGCCTTATAATTTTGTGACAGAGATTTAATTTTTTTTTATTTTAGTTGTTGCTGGAAATACTATACTTGTTATATGTGAAATAAAAGAGAAACATAATGAAACTACATACGGTACGTGTTAAACCCCCTATAGTTATAACATCAAAGTCGATACATATGTATATGTTTGAATCCCCAAGCGTAAACATTTACCTGTCTTATTGTTAAGCAAAATTAAAATAAAATTAAAAATTCTTCTCAATTACGGACTTTTCGTTTAAAACGAAAACGTTTCCACGAAGGCATATATTTTAATTTGTCGTTTGCTTAGAATTTGGGTTTCAAGAGGGCGCTTTGCTACGAAGGGCGGGCGGGTAGGGGCGGGTGGTTTCAGCGAGGCAATAAGTGCCCCCTTTTATTTCACCGGCACTTTAACTCGGGTGCACTGATTTGATAACGCCGTTTGTTTCGAGTACCACTCGTGACCATCATTTCATGAATGGTTTTTTTTTCAGTTATTGAATCCATTACAAATTAAAAGGATTTTAATTAAGAAAATGAGAAAGGCTTACAAATGTGTGATTACCAGAAGATAATGATGAAATTATAATTAAATTTCTTACAATTTTTATTACATTTTTGTAACAATTTCTTAATTAATTTGTAACAGCATGTTATTTAAACACTTACCTGCTTAAACGCTAGTTACACCATTTAAGTGTATGTAAATTATAGGATTCATTTACTGCTACAAAAAAATAATTGATATTTTGTTTTTCGAGAATGTGAAGTGATCACTCTTGTTTAAGCATTTACGCACCTCAACGAGTCGCAAATTTATTGTCGATCATTATAAACTGACCTAAAAAATCTCCAGTAAGAGAGACACTAACAGAAATATTTAGTGGACAATTGCGCAATACATACAGAAATCAAATTCACTCGATGGTTATAGAGTATTTGTTTTACGTGAAATCCAATTTACAGGTGAACGCGTCCACGCACAGAATGCTAAACGCGTTTGCGGAAGTGTTGTCGGTTACGGTATTGGTTGGTTTATACTACAGAAGAAAACATAATATGATGTTACACAATTTTTAACAACGATGTACGTATTTATGATTGTAACTGTAAATTGCTTATTAATGTTGTCACCTATCACTAGCACATAATTACATTACTAATTAATATATGGTTACCTTCCGATTACGATAACGACTCTGCAATTGGACATCGTGGCGGGTCATGACCTTGACTTCCTCATTGTAAGATGAGGGTACATAACCTAACAGTGTGAACATGAAGTGGAGTGCCATACAATGATAAAACATAAATAATTATGTGAAGATTTATACATTTAACTAAATTTGTTTATGTATTTAAACATGCATTTCAATAACAATTTTAATCTTTATATCAATTTAACTTTATTTCATTGATTGCATTCAAATTTTATTTGAAAAATATACTTTCCAAACGCTAAAGGCTTATCGGTTTAAGTTGTTTAATTGTTGATCTAATTAGTGTATTATTAAAGCGTATTTTAAACAGTGATATGAGATGTAAATTTATAATAAATAAATAATACTTAAGATTCAACAACATTTTTATATCCAAATATGGTACACCAAGGATTTAAAACGATTGATTTAGTGCTTTAATTACTGTAATAATTTTTGATGGATATGATGATTATTAATTCAACGAGTAATTGGGTAGTGTTGGACTTTTATAAAAATGATAAAAAACACTTTTCTACGTCGAACAAGCAGTACTATCAGCGAACTGCCTCGCGTGCCATTAATTGTAAGTAACGCAGCCGCCCGCCTACTCGACCCTCATTGAAAATATATTAGCCTTTTAAAAGAAGCGATGTACACGATAATTACACAGTTATTTACTCCACTTAATTTAATGTTTAAATGACAGGAATGTATTCATGTTATTATTGTTATTTACGAAGCCTTCTTTCATTCTTTGAACTCCAACAGACCAATTTAACACGAAAGAAATTCCAACTCGTTGAAAGGGACATGAAGGGCAGAAGGGATTGTTTACTTAAAAATATATACATGTTTATGTTGTTGGTTGGTCAATTTTCTCCTTTTACTTTCGGTCCCATCAGTATAAGGAAAAGCTAGTCTTTGTGTACCTACTATGTAAATCTAGATATTGTTTTACTTTTGAAATAATATCAATCCATACATTTAAAACCAAAGAATTATCAAATTACTGGACCTGGGGGCATAAAATTTGGGAGATTAATACTCATACTGGAGGGAGAATAATATAAATATAAAATTTAAAAAATATCTCGCCAACTCTTAGTTATCTTATGATCAAAATTGAACATCTTAATATAAGTAATTAGGTCAAGTTTGGAGAAAAACGCGTCGTATAATACCGTATATACTGTTTAAAACAAATAGTATGTTAAAGCTTAATTTTCTCGCCTGATTAAAACTCAGGCGATAGCCAACACTGCAGAATTTACCTCTTTGTATTTTCGTGGCTTAATTAAATAGTCTCTTTAACTGCAATGCAGACGCCATTATTCCGCATAGCATGCGATTCCACAAATAAAACTACATCGTATACTTTATTAGACGACGTCTTTGAAGTATCAAAAGCAGTTCCTAAAATAATCAAACTAATATTTTTTTTAATGGGATTTTGATCTCTATTTCGCACGATGTTAAGTGGTAATGAGGCCGTACATGGTACAGCGTGTTCGCCTAGAAAACTCTAGATTACATATATGAATGCGAGAACACCGCAATGTTGTCATAGCGACAGATTGACATTGAAGGTGGTAGTTAGATATGCGGGCTCGAATAAATCTTAATCCAGCTCAACGATATATGTGGACTTGGAATCGAATTAGCGAAGTCCATGTCGAAAGGCATGCGCCGAACTACCCCATTGTGCCACGGACGCAGTTAATTTTTTTTTATTTATAATAATACATTTGAATTCTACATAAATTAATGCTTACAGATCTATATATGTACGGTTGGTTATCAAAATTATCCATCTATCGCATATACAACTGCCAGCCGCAGAACTTTCCCATCGGAGAAGCACAAACTAACCTAATCTTCAAATTCAATCAATCTTAACATTGAATATTCATGCCTGTTAAGTTGATAATACGATAGTGAAACTGTTTGTTGATGAACTATTACAATTAAGATAAACATTACACTATTTTATGTAAACATTACACTACGTGATTGATAATTCTTAAAAATTAAAGCGCATTCGCGCCTGCTTGGATTTTATTAAAAAGTTTTCAAATGCAATATTTGCTATTATAGCAAAAACACATTTCGATTTTGGATAAAAATAGCATTACTGAAAATTCTGCACTCAATCTCGAACAAATACTTTAAGAAGGTTTTAGTATCAGTAGCATTATTAACAGTTGTAGTAACTTCGACGCATTTCAAGCTTGAACCACGTAAATGTTTTAAAAATGGCGGGATTAAATAACAAAACCAAACGTAAATGAGCCTATTATTAGTTAATGTAAATTTCGAATGCGCAAAATGTGACGCCTTACAACTTTGATGATGATAATAATGGTAGTATCTTCGATGAGGAATCGCAAGTGCAATAAGGCTCCATGCATTCCATCAATTACAGGGTCCTCAGTATTATCGACACTCGAAATGTAGCTATAAAGGAAGTTAAAAAATTTCCCTTTTTCCAACATTAATGCACACACACAGATGACTATATAAAATTTTATCTAACATCATATCACTCACATGCGGCGATTCCAATTCGGCATGGTCCTTTCCGAACGAGCGCATTCATTCATAATGAACTAACTTTTTAGAGTACATTTGAATAAAGTCTTTACAATGTTTGATTCTTTTATGAAAAATTCATTCATTTTTTATCTTACATATACGAAAAATATTCATAAATTGCTTTTTTAAAAAATAATTATTAGAGGTTCAAAGGAAAGAGATCGATCGAGAGATCTTTCGTCGAAAAAAATGCTATTGCAGTATAGTTTTAACGGAGCTAGTGGGAACGATAAAAGATCTTCATTTAGTTCTAATTAGCAATTACAGTTTTTTTCTACGAGAGAGGCAACGGTTACATAAGTTGGGAAAACAGTTCACTATTAAGTACTTACTCTAATATTAAGTAACTTTTACGTATTTTTTATCTGGAGTATAACAATTGCTCGCGGTCACCAAAATACAAACCAACATATTGAATATAGTTATTAATTAAGTAAATATTATTTATATTACATTACACTGAAACATCTATGTTTTTAACTTTATAAAGTATGTAATGGTGAGTGTAACATCAGTTTTTCGCTTACTATGTACATACTGCCCATAGCAATACAGTGCTGCTAAGGAGTTCATTACACAAAAATGTTTGCAACAATACATTAAGACCAATTTAATAGCTTACATACAATTGGTTAATAGAATTCTGTTAATAACGGGAATCAAGCATCTTTACCAATTCGCGATATTCATAATACATAATAGGATATTCATAAAAGCTATAAATTATTTGTTATTATTTCTTAATAAGACTTCACTTACGTATTAACTGTGAGGAACCTTTAAAAAGGGCTAAGGCCTAATCTTTCTTCTAATCATTAGTTATTTTCATTAAAATTATACATTTCTATCTATGTAACATTATGAAGCTTTTTTCAATCTAAAGTTAGTACTGCTGAATCAATAAAAGGAATCCTGGCAACTTCATGAAGACTTAGATCCCATTCCATTTTCTCGACATCGCTGTGGTGCCGTTTCAGAAAATATTTTACTTGTGATTGCAAAAGTTGTGAACAGTTGACTTTTAACGCGAGTTTTTCCGGCGTGATGTATTGCAGTGAAACAAAAGCCGTTCGAATAATACTTCCGCAGGAAAATTGACAATATCTACACAACAACGAATGTTAAGCTTAATCATTATTAAAATCTGCAGACAAAAAAGAAATGAAGAAAAAAATCTATATCCAATGAATTAATTTTTTTTTTCGACTCACATTATTTTAATGAAATAGGTTAAGAGTATTACAAAATTAAATTATCCCTTTGATCTTTAAAAAAAAAAGATTTTCTAATTTGGTTTAAAGAAATTTGTTTTTCTCATTAGACTAACATGGGAACAACAACAATACATCGCGTAGTATACAACTGTTCAGGAACAAAACTTGAACAAGAAATGTTATCTAAAAATCTAACATACCCGTTTAAAAGACAACAAAAAATATATTTATTACAAAAATTTAAAATCAAAAAAATATAGTTATTAACAAAAGCATCCAAACAATTAGAGTCCTGCTGAAACACATTAGAGCTAAAATGGAAGTTTTCAATAAGACATACATTGCGAAAGTTGTCGCAGAAAAATTATATATATTTAGCAATTACATGTTTAATGATAATACTTCTAGTTCATATGTACTGAAAATAAAACCCGGTTCAGAATACTTACATAATGATTATATAAGTATTATTGTAATAAAACAACATATCTTCCGACCGTCATTATAAATCTTATGAAATGATAGGAATAGAAATAAACCTTCTATTCTTTATTAGGGCATTAAGGGCATAACTTTGTCATGTAAATGTACCTAATGAAAAGGGATAAACCTTGTTTACCGCGAAGTTTTAAAGCTTTTCGCCCTCCAAATTAAGTTTTAATCCTTATTGAGTTGGTAAAATGTGTGCTCGTGAATCCTTTTTGAATTTATCTTTTAGACGATGGCCCACATAGCGCGTGGCAGCGTGTTTTCATTTCGGATTTACTCGGAAGTTCGCGCCAAATCCGAGCAGCTGCGCTATTCCACCTAAAGGATATTTTCTTTTCCTCTTTCGACATGCGATCTTGACGACTGGCTTTTGTGATTTAAAAAGATTTCCCCGAAGCAAAACCGCTTACCGTTACTTCGATATGCGACGTGTTTTGTCGATAAACGAATGCGATCCTATTTGGCTGCTCCTCGCCGAACTCATGTAAGAAGATAAATTCTGTAATGGTACTAACATTATAGCCGTAACCATAATACAAAAGTTTGTTCTCTCGAACAAAATACTACGGTATAATTGGTCACCACGGTTAGGATTTTATTAATGAAAACAGTTTACCTTTGGTGTCACTAATTAGCTCTCATAAACTCGTCCCATATCATCAATATTTATTTACATACAACGATTTTTTAGGAAAGAAGAAGAGAATTTATCTATCCTATTAGAAATGATATATCACCATTAATATTTTGAAATACTTTTTTTGAAACACATTCTGCTAAAATGCATTTAGAAAATTTAGAGACAGGCTGTCATTTAGTATACAAAACGTAATTTTGAGACGATTACATAACGTCTTATTTTTAAAATTTGCATTTTTTTACTACCACTATCTGACTAACGCTTACCCTCGTTCCAACCTAATAGTAAATAGAGTTGTAGTCTATAACTTTAGACCGTACTAATCTAGAAGATTAATATCTCTAACTCTTCACTCTCCTTAGCGGTAACAATTATGCTTTCCATTACAACGAGCTGCTAGTTCTGTTGTTAACATAGCCCATAGTACCACGTTGTGCTTATTAGCCTGACATGAGAGATAATCCGTCATTGTTCCATTATTTCACTAGATACAGCATCTCTATGTTCCGAACAATAATTTTCAAGCACTGCTGTACGAGTTCACACGTTAACGATAAAAAAGATGTACCATCAATAGCCAAATACCTATTCGGATCGTTCTCCTAACCGTTTCAGTAGCTACAGCGTCTTTCAAGTTCGCTCACTCCAGCTGGGTGACACAATTGGGGGCCACAGTCCTTACATTACCACTCCCTCAGTGATGATAGTTCATAAACAATACTTTTAACTATAATAAACTCGTTTATATATACAAACGCCTAATATTTATTAGTAACATTAAGATTTACAGAACCATTTTTCATGAAAAGTGTACAATACTAACCTTTCATATGTATAATAACATCAATAATGTAAAGAATTTTCAACTATTGTTGTAAAAAAAAATTGACGTCGAACACAATTTGCAGCAACGCTGTATAGCAGTTTGCTTGTAGGATAAACCGGGTTTATGCAGATTATGTTCGCGACACATTTGAAGCCATTACAGTTTAATCGAATACACTCACTAAAACCCAAATAAAATTATGCTTATTAGTTAGTATACTTAAATCTTATATCAAACTAATTCAGTGATTGGTCAATACCCTGTAATTTTTAAAACTCTTGGAAGCGCTCGAATTTTTTTTTAGTTCAAAATTAAATGCTAGTTAAATAACATAAAAGCCAAATACGTATTTTTCTCTATTATAAAAGAAAAATTGGAATGAAATGCCTTACCTTCTACAAATTTGGCTTGTAACGTTTCATAGTTCCTAATTCTGCCAAACACGAAGTTATTGAATGTACAATCCACGCAATCAGTTGGTAAGAGTAACTGAAATAAAACACTATGCTCATTCACATATTTTATTTTCACCGGTGTTTGACGAATTAATTTTATTTATTTACATTCAAGTATTTACGTTAGGAGGATAAGCAGAGCGGCGGGCACTATTTGAAGACACTCGTGTGTGAGGCGAGTGATTCTCGCGATGTAGCAATAGACACTATGTTAGGGTTGTTACGGGTCGTGGTTTTAATGAAGATTTTTGTGATATCGTGAGACAGAGGGCGCGGGCGCGACGTCACGCGGCGGCGGTGCGGCTTCGACTGGCTGGGCGGGGACACCCCTGCGCGCCGCCCGCCCTGCCGTGCCGGGACGCCGATACAAAATTAATACTTGTTTTGCTAAGAGCGATTTCGATTTGTCGGCCCCCAAATTTGGAAAGTTTGATCTTGTTAGCAATTAAAGTTGTCTTAATATAGGGCAGAGTTTCTTCTGACTCGGCTAAGCCTCAAGCTACTTTAGTAAGCGTTAATTTAGAATCTGGAAGCAATTGAAGTTTTCCTTAAAACTACGTAAATCAATTTTTAATATTTCTTTTATCTACATTGCTAATAGACTTATTTTATAAGACTATTGTAAATCAATTTCAGGACACACATGCAGTGAATTAGTCGTTTACACATGAAGTGATACAAATAAAGAATAAGATGCACATATCATCTTTATTTAGAAGAATCGTTTAACCTACAACGTTTGTAAGTTATGGCCAATACCTGTGGTATAAACCTGCGTTACATTTGAAATAAGGCTCTCACCTCAATTTTATTAAACTGGAACAGTCCCAATATTTTGCTAACTTTGACGGTGAGTGAGAGAAAGTTCCATTTCCTTCGTTTAGGGATGGAGATGGACGTACGGATCGCTCGTTTGCATCACATTAAAATATATTTGCCTCTTTTGCGGGATTGTTACAAACAAACATTGTTTATTTCTCACTTAGGCTACGGCTGCCCTAAAAATTTAATAAAATTCAAAGTGAATGCTAATGTGAAACAATGGCTTCGGAAATAAATTAGAACTTTAAATAATAAAATATTTATTAACTAATACCACACGTAAAACAGTGAAGAAGAAGATGAAAAACATTTATTACTTTTTGTCGGTTTTGAGCTAACACTTAACTTCAGTCGATGTTTGGTGATAATGAGTTCATAGATGGTAAATCATGCTAGTCAAGAATATTTCTGACCCCCTTATATACGACTGCTGAAACACAGCAATGATGTTAGGGCTACAAATTGATATTAAAAGTAAAATCTAGCCAGATGGGTTTAAAATTCCTACCAGCAACGAAACGCCACACCGTGGACCGGGAACCGAACCCGTGACCTCCGTTGTATACGCGAATGCGCTACGTTACATTTACCTAATAAAAATATGAACCTAATAATATTCTGGTTTAAATTTAAATTAAATTAGTAAATTGAAAGAATTTTTCGTAGTCGAAAATATTTTTTTTTTCGGAGAATAGAATACACCCCTTCTGAATAATAGTGAAGAAATTTTTACACAGACTCATATATAAGCATTGGACATCCAACTCAGCATTTTTTGTAATCAATTGATTAGCATTCAAAAAGATTCGGATACGCGTAATATATATAGAAGTCTCGTTACTAGTAATAGGACATTCAACCTGATTAATATAGAAAACACATCGATACTGTAATTTATTATCCGGCAAGGGAGAATTTCATTTTCTGTCTAACCCATTTATACAAAATCTAGAAGTGAAATATTATACACGAATAACCAAATATATTATAAAAATATAAAATATTTTACTGTACTGAAAAACCTTTTTTTTTACAAAAATATCAGTTGGAAGCTATAAGCAGACCAAAAATTGGTTTACACTTTAATTTTCATCAAATATACTAGTTTTTATGTCCTATTCATGTAAGAACACTATGCCTATTCTCTAATAAACTGAAATATATTTTGGTAGCAGGCCATCGGAAAAATAATGTAAACGAGCCTTTTAAAAGAAACCTTCAATAAAGTTAGAAACGAGAGGATCAACTAGACTCCAAAGGCTACTCCATTAGGAAAATCTTTTAAAATATCACAATGTATGGACGTACAGATGTACATATTACACATTAGGTATTTTCACAAGAGCAATCATGGATTAAGTATCAAGTTTGTCTAGACTTCATACATGAACTTTTATGATTTCATTGATTATGAGTTTTGTTATGAGATTTTTATAATTGTTTATATATATTTTTATAATGCGGTCTAAAATAAGAAAAGGAAGCAAAAATCTTTAAACTCTTATATAAATATTTTAAGATCCATCTTATTTTAAAGAATGTTTTAGTAGTAAGTCAAATTGAAATATAACGGATTTAAAATAATGTCATTTCCTTAAAATTTACGAGTTACAGCAGGAACAATGCAGTGTTTTCAAAAATAAATTTGAAATGGTTATTGTTTCAGAGGCGCGTTTAAATACCGTTAAACATTTTTTATTCATTTATATAGGTTAGTACTTCACCACATTCTCACCTGATGTTAAGTGGTGATGTTATTTGCAATGGTAAAGCGTATTCACTCATTAATTGCTTTTTCACTCTCCTTTTGAAGACATTAGGACGACGACTTTGCAAACGAAAAGTTATCTCATTGATAAAACTATGATAATATTTATTTATAAACTATTGGCTACTTGAATAAGAAAAGGAGGTTATCAATTAATTATATAATTTTGACTGAAACTAACTTTACTTCTAATTTTAGATACGTCGTGTGCAGGGTACACGTATACGTGGTGTACAGGGACATCAAGTTGTTGGCATAAGATCGAGAGAAATGCTATGCCACCGACAAGAGCCCAGGTCTTAAGTTAGAAGAAGAATAAAAATTTGTCATTATTAAATTATATTTGTAAAACTGAAAGGTTACTCGAAAAAAAACCTTTAAAGTGGTTGTTCGGAAAAAACCTTTTGTGCTAATAAGACCCCCATTAGCGTCTTGTCTCATGTTTAGCTGTGTTATTTTCAAGCTGTTTTCGTTATGTTGCGCAATAAATAAAAAATAAATCTAACGGTATAACTATTTGATAATCACCGTTAATCAAATAGTTATACTGTTACATATTTAATTCTTTTGAAATTTAAAGTTTTGTTTGTGAGAGTCATAAGTAAAAAAGTAGAAGAATGTAAATTCCTCCGAGTGAAAGCGGATTAAATGGTATATGAGGGCGCGAACGACCTGTTGGGTAACTGAAATCCCCAACAGTGAGTTCAGGAAAGACAAATATTGTGACAAAAGCCTGCCAGACGCGGGCAAGTTTTGAAGCGGACAGGGTAAAGCAAACAGACAGAAAGGGGATCGAGTACGTATTACATTACCAAGGACAGACTGGTGATACTTTATTCCCAAATTGTTATCTTTACACGCGTTCTAAGCCAAAGTAATTTCATTTAGCCGCATTATATACTTTAACTGTCAAACTAAATGTGATCTAATTTTAAGTACGGAATATTTCATTTTTATTTATATTAATATAAAAATAAACTTTGTTCTATTTTAAAGGCATGATTTAGGAACTATGGACTTTTATTATAATTATATACTCGTAGATATTTGAAATACTATGCTTGAGATAAAAATGTATTTACTTTATTATTTACAGGCTTACGAATATGATTTAATCGGCTAAAAGTTGAATATATACTAAGAAATCTTATTAACATCTGTCTATTTATAACACTTCCATAAATATAACTAATATATAACCATAACTAACACGTTATTCCAAGTAACTATTTGTCTCTGATTGACATTGTTATTGATTTTTTTAAGAAATTCACTGACTTTATTCTATGTCTATGACCTATCTTTTCCTTCAAACAAAATATTTCGCAAGCGGTAGAAACGCATTGAAACATATCCTCACGCAATAGCAATACTAGGACACTAGGTATTGATTTTGCGCTGCAAACTATCCTTTATATATGACAGTGTTGAAAATGAAGTGCTCAGCGGTGACCAAACAGTTTCATCAAACGGACAACTAGTTGGCCCGATTCCTTCCATCTATCCAATATGACCGACGGCTGCTGTTACTCTGTATGTGCGATTGGATTTTTAACTGGCGTCAGTTATTTGTTATAATACACTGTTTTATGCTTTCATCCATGTACTATTATGTTACAAATGGTAAAATGTAAATTGAAAAGTTTCACAATTTTAAATTCATTAATACCATCAGCTTGATAGTCAGTAAGCAAAAATCTTAGTTGGATTAGTTAAGAAAATAATTAGTAACATTGATACGACACTTTATTATTGAAAGTAAAATAAAAATCTAACCGTAATTTAAACATTAAAATTATTTTATTATCAATCCTATATTCATAAAATTATGCTAAAATAATTTTAAAACGCTATTGAAACTTTATTTCAAATGTATAAGCTTAATCAGAATTTATTTTCAGCTAATGCAAATTTATTCCATCTTTCCAATTATAGTCTAGTATCGACACACAACCAAATAAACCGAAACGACGACAGTAAATCCGGCGAATGCCGTATAAATTCATTTCAATGCAATTTCGTTCGTTATTAGTGGCCGTTCGCAAACAGCATTGACATCGATATCACAGTGGTCCACATAAGCCGTCCATCTGGCGAAGAAGCGCTAGAACAAAACGGTGTTGTTGCAGCGGCGTAATAAAGTCCCCCGTGGCATCCGATAAACGTTGGATTGCCGTCAGTTCAATATGACGCCAACAATAATGCGGCCACAGCCGCCTTCGGACACGATTAAATTTTTAACATTACCTCACGCGCTACGCTATTAATTCTTCGACCTTCGTAGCTTTGTACAACGAGACTGGCTTCTATATATTTAACACCTTCAAACCTTACAACAACAAAATATTAATGTGAATATATTTGTTAACTTCTGCGCCTGAACTATGGATCTGATTATGTAAGTTTTTATTTATTTATTTTATATAACTTTATTCGTCGTAGAAAATAAATTTTTGTACTGAATAAATGTTATATTTTTAGCAACTATTATAACAGGTGAAATCTAACTAGTTGTTAACAATTTTTAAACGAGTATTTTAATAAATTTGACACCGGCATGAACCGTTACAGGTATTGACAATATTTAATAATTGTATAATAATGATAATTATCGATTCACAATAGGTATTACTTAAATATATCTCACTGCATAAAATAACACAAATGAAAGTCATATACTAAAAAGCATTAGATGTTCAAGGTTATCTTTCGTGATAACTACAGGCTAATGGTTAAAATTTATTACATAATACATATTTTAAGTACCTTTTTTAAAATTGGAGGAAATACATTACGTATACCCACCGGTCTGGAGGGTCAGGTGAGTTATGTTGGACTCTACTTCGGGTGCCGATCAGACGATAAAAGCTCGCCTGGTCGGCAGCCGAAGGCCTAACAACTAAAACCTACCACAGTATTACTTCAGTGCCGAAAGTGAGCGGTTTCGTTACAGGACCAGATACTCCGTTACTTTGAAAGCCGCTCTTTAGCTACCATTTAGCTGGGCTCAACTCTGGGAGAGATAAGAGCGTATTGCATTTCAATTCTCCTTCTTGGTCCTTATACGATGCGCTGGAACACAGAGCACATACCCCGTTCTTAGGGACTCATACTATGGTGATGAGGTGTTGGACGCCCACACATATTTTAACTACCTGCGTGGCACAGTGTTTTACCGTGTTATACGGAGGTCCCCGGTTCGATTCTGAAGCAACGTTCATAGTAAAATATTGACAGTGGTAGGGTTTTAGGAACTCGCCTACAAAACCTTTTTTTTTGTTTGCGCGGGGAAAATGCATTGCTGCACCGTACCCCCCCCCCTCGTGGTAGGGGAGGCGTGTATGGGGCTACCGGCGCCCTGAGAAGGGCACTTTTCCTGGAAATAGAATTATTTCCAGGGGCTACCCACTAAAAACGCGCGGTAAGCCGCTAGTCCTCTTCGCTCCCTCCTCCGCCGTCCCAAACCCAGTCCTCGTCGCCTGACGAATCGGACGACGAAGACGGAGTGAGGGTGGCGTCAGATGAGCCGGGCAGAGTCATGGGAAGCCTTGCGGATAC
>DWQX01002204.1:0-22979 GCA_018245475.1 Pharmacophagus antenor
CAGAGGTCTTCTTTTGACGTCGGACAATGACTACGGACGTTTCTGTCCATCTCCTCCCACAGAAGCTCTATCAGATTGAGATCCGGACTCTGAGGGGGCCACTATTAACTATTTTCTTTCCAGGGTTGGATATGCGTGTGGCAATGTCACACGGCGACGCCTGCGCATCACCTTGCCTTCTCCCCGGATGGTGTGCTTTTCGCCACATCGGGTATGAACGACAGACTTGTCAAGATATGGCATCAAAACAAAGGTATGTACGTTTAATTTTTCCTGTCCTGTACATTAAATACAAACATTTTATTTGTTACTAATAGTAATAGTAGTAGATTTACCGATACATTTTATGGTTTTATTTTTGAGTCTGTAGTGATTTTGTGCACTATTGTATTCTTATTTTTCCTGTTTTGCAATAAAATCGATAGAACAGTGTTACCAGAGGCAGTATAAAAAAATTAAGTGAAACGCATTTTAATATACGGACCTATTTATCTAGGTGTGCTTCGTCAAAAAGATGGGTCCACGTAAATCTAGTGTTTATTACTTTTTCCAAATATATGACTCTTTAAGTTTTGAGGTTTTTCGAGGATAGCAATTATAATATAAGTAATCTTATAAATCTTTATCGCTACTCACGGCTTTCACTGAAGGTTTATATGTTGTTTTTAAAAATATATATTTTAAAATCTACATATAATTTATTTGATGATTGAAATGATTCGGTTAACTTATATGGCTTCAAAATTTGTGAACGTTGGTTAAATTAATTTAAATTGATTAATATGACATAATAGGTTTAGATAAGTTTTGGTTTTCCGATAATTATTCGTTCGTTCGGTAACAGTCTTGGTGCAGGCTCACGGGGAGCACTCCTCACCGGAACTAAACTACACATTCATCTACGTAGCCCACCCACGTGCTGTTACCCATCTGTCTTGGCGGAAGACCAGCAAGTATATGCCCAAGTATGTTATTTGCAGTATCTATATTTA
This sequence comes from Pharmacophagus antenor, assembly GCA_018245475.1. NCBI lineage: Eukaryota > Metazoa > Arthropoda > Insecta > Lepidoptera > Papilionidae > Pharmacophagus > Pharmacophagus antenor. The sequence goes on from DWQX01002204.1 coordinate 993, forward strand.
TTTTTTTTGTAATTATTGCATTCTAATTATTGCTTCGATGGCAAAAGATCATTACTGGAACGTCACTTGTTTAAGGCACTGTATTATCCTTAGGAATGTTATATGTATGTAATACTAAAATGTTCTTTTCATTTAATTAAATTCACAGGGGAAGCGTAGGCAACGTATTGGTGACATCGTGCGTCGACAACATTTGCCGCGTGTGGGCGGAGACACTGCTGCCGGAGGACGAATGGGGCGGCGGATGCGCGGCTGCGCATGCTCGCTCCCCGCCGCGCAGGCAGCGCGCCACGCATCGTCACAAGCACCGTTTCATGCAGCGCCTTAAGCACATGAAGTAAGTCCTAATATCCACACATCGCCTTTCTTTCTATTTTTCCATTTCAGGTAAATAGACGAACCAATATCTATTATTATAAGTTAAATGTGCTCTACATGTTTATTTAAAAATGTTAATTATAGATTAAATAATTCAGGACCTGTTTTCACATTCGACGGAACGCTCAATCTTCTAAGCAGCCAGGTGCTCCAATTCCTACGTTACCGTCTACCTACAGCGCCCATGACTTCCATAATCCGTACCAAGGGACCTCTTACACCGGCGGTGCGTATTGTTAAATATGTATCTAAGCAAAAATATACTTTGAAATGCGTTGCACGAAACATATTTAATTATAGATAGAATAAAAAGATTGTTTGTCAATTTGTTATAAAAACATATGTGATCCTTTAACAAATTCAACACCTTATGAATCCTAATAGTATGCATCTCGAAATTGTTTCCATTTCTCAAATTGTTCTTTTATTTTTTATTTTTATGGCATAAAGATAACTATTAGCTTGAGTTATTCGGCCGTTCAGTATAGTTACTCAGTCGCTGGGTCGATCGTCGGAGGACGGCGATCGGTACCCTCTTAACTCTATATAATTTACATACCACCGTAACGACGAGTGCATACTAGTAGTTATAAATTAGCTTAAGGATCGTGCTTATGTAATTGTATCTTGAACATTATTGTAAGTAGGTTCGTGTCATTTTGTATGCAAACATCTATATATTAAAGAATTTTGTAATAATCTACATTTGTTTCCATAATAGTAAAAGTTGTGTTTGACGACGGTTATAGTGTGAAAGAGTAGACGATACGTAGGTGCACTATTGCTTGCGGTCGTAAAAAATGAACTATTGTATCTATTTCGCTTACTGCTAATGTTTTATAATGTTAAACATAACAGTTATCTCTTTCTTTCTTTTTCTCTCTGATACATAACTTACTGTTGTCGTTTGTATTTATTATAATTTTAACAAAAACGAACAGTTTTTTTATCGTCCTTTTAACGTATACGTACGTATTATATGTTAATTTAATTTTTTTCTTCAGGCCTCCATTTTCATTTAGCGGCGTCGATAAATGCCGAGACTGATATACCTTTGGTACCATCTCTGGCGGGTGGCGGTCGATTCATCTTGCACTGGCTGCATAATAAGGAAATGCATTTCACGAGTCAAGCGGAAGCGATACTCCATGACCTAACCAAAAAAGTATGAATTTTTCTGTAGCTTTGGATGTTATACTAACATTTATAAATATTGCAATGCTTTTATAACCGTTAAATAAATACCAGGTCACTCAGAAAGTATTGCGAGAAAAAGTTTTAATGTATGTGAGATTGGCTAGTTATAATTTATTTAAATATATGATCACTAATAAGTAAAAATAGGTACGTTTCAAATTCAAAACTTCCCTCTACATTTTTCAGAGCTTATTAAAATGATCGTGTCTCATTGAGAAATGGTTTTGCATGGAGAACATTATCGCGCTATGATTTTTTACGATTTTAAGTGTCGCCTGAAACCAGACGAATCGTACGATAGACTTCAAATGGCATTTATGGATGAAAGCCCTTCTAAGGCAATCGTGTATCGTTAGTGTAATGGATTTAAGCGCGGTCGACTAACTTTGGGGGATGAAGAAAGAAGTGGTCACCCTTTGCCGTGTTTACGTCATCGTTACAGGTGATAAAACCTAGATTTATCAATACGATTCAGAAACGAAGCGCCAGTCGACGGTTTGGGTGTTTAAAAACGAATCAACGCCTACCAAAGTAAAACAACCTAGAAGCTGGGAGAAGATTTTGATCGCGAGCTTTTTCAATTTGACGGGCTTACTTCGTCAATTCCTTTACGAAAGCAAAGAAGCATTAACCTCGAATGGTATGCTACCAAAAGCTTGGCAGAAGTTTTCTCTGTTGTGAACAATAAGAAACCAAACACAGAGCTCCGCGGGCTACTGTTCCACTACGACAATGTGCCTGCCCACACCGCAATCAAAACGAGGGACTTCCTAGACAGCGCACCGGTCAAACTCCTGGGCCACCCTCTCTACAGCCCTGACCTAGCACTGTGTGACGTCTTCTTATTTCGAAATATAAAAATTCAGCTCAAAGGGATACAATTTTCGTCGCCGGATGATGCGCTATCTGCGTTCGAGCAAACTGTAAACGAGGTGAAGGGCAATAGTGTTTCGAAAACTGGTTCAGACGCATGAAACTTTGTGTAGAGGCTGACGGAGAGTACTTTGAAAAGATGTAATAAAAATATATTTACCTATAGAACATTTTTTTAGTGTTGCAAAACTTTCTGAGTGTCCCACGTACATAACACTGACAGTTTGTTCTCAAATGTATAATTACTGCTAGAACAAGATTTTGTTAAGGTTGCATTTTCTTTCGTGTTACAAGGCAAATGGTAAGCCACTGCTCCAAACAGGCAGTTAAACTATTGTAATTTTTACTGTGAGTTGAAAAGTGTATAATTTGTTCAGGTTTTAGATAAGGAAGAAAATGAAGAAGCTGGTTCCGGTATGGATCACACCACACATCCGGATGGGGAAAACGAAACAAGTAAGTTGCCTCTGTTTTTTTTTTCATGAAATTGATTCAAACCTATTGAATTCGTCGGTTTTGTGCTTACTTTAATAGGTGTTATGGTTGGCTTTATGCAATATATAATAGGTTGATATATAATATTATAAGGCTTCATTGCTTATTACATGCTGCTACATAGGACCTAGGCGATCGAGTCACCATCTTAATAGAGTACAGTCGGAGGAGAATAGCAATAGCGACGAACAACCGGGTGAGTTTTGTTTTGCGAAATTAGGAAATAAATATTGCCTCTAAAAATATAGCGTTGTTGTTATTACTGTGTTAGTAATGTAAATTACTGTGTAAGTAATACAATACTTTTTGCTTAAAAAATTGTCATTTAGGAAATTGGCTTTATTGCCATTCATGTACTAGCTTTTTACATAACTGTATAATACTAGAACAAAATATAAAAATTAGTAACAATTTGTTATTTTTTTTGTTTTAAAAAATTGTTAATCATCGTATTATAGTTTTTTACGCGCAAAAATTTTGGTACATAACAGGGGCTAGACATAAAATATAAACTAGTCAGTAGTCGCTCTGCTGTGAGCAATATTTAAAATTGCTTACGCTTAATTATGATATAGTCCTTACAAATATTGTAAGAAGCTTATAATTTTAGATGGTTAACCACTGCGTCACGCACGAGGCAGTAAAATTTATATATATACTTTTATGAACGAGATATATTATGTACAAATGGCCACACAATCCTGCTAATTACAGAATGACTTATTTTTTTAAACATTCGTGTTATAATCAGGCAGCGGCAATCACAGCCACCCCAGTCTATCTAACACCACATCCATCAACTCAATCGCTACGGACGTCACGTGCACCCACCTGCCCGACTCGCTCGACGCCAAGATCGAGGCGCTGCTTCGCGACTGGCATCAGAGCCCGGACCTACTCTTCTCTATACATCCCGTCGATGGTAGCTTTCTCATATGGTGAGATTACACATTTTTATTTAACGTAAAATACGTAATATAACAGATGTTTGAGTGCGAGTATTCGCATACGCTAAAAAATTAAAGACAATGTGTTATATAATTATGTGTTAATACGCTTTCGCAATTTATATTATAACTTCAACCCCCATATTTTAAATTGTTGTAAATATTTGTAGCGTGCAGTTGGTGTACTCTATGACGAAAAGTTGACTAATACAGGCCCATAATAATGTTTTTTTTTTTTCATGAAGACATGTATCATGATGATATGTATTATAGTTTTTATACCTCGTATCTATTAGGGTATGCGAGTGGCTGGACGAGGTGCAGGCAGGCGCCATTCGGCAGGCCCAGGTGTCGTTTTCCGCGCGTATACCGAGCGCGTTTCCGCTGGGCGACGCGACCACCATGTGCACACCGGCCGCGCTTTACCACGCCGCTGCGCAGCCGCTGCACGTCCGACACCGCACCAAGCCCGTCGCGCCCGGTAACTCTCCACTAATATATAACACTTATCTATTGATAATTGGCTAATAGTTTCAAATGATATTAACAGATTATGTACGATGCTCTGCGCGTTCAAGTCCGTGCATTTTAGGATGCTTCAAAAGTATGCTTCGCAAACAATTGAGAACGGAAACGTATATTTATATAGTCGTATTTGGTATTATAATGACATAAATTATTAATGAGTAGTCTTCTTCTAGACTAGTCCGATTTAGTATCATGGCTCACTTTTAATAAAGTGGGATCATGGTGCTTAAAATCTAAAAAAAACATCGCTGCAGTTTGACTACGCGAAACTGTGTAATAACCAGGTACGTCCAAAATTCCTAAAATATTTCTATTGCTTTTTTTAAGTACATTACTTCCTTAGGTCCTCAACAACCAGAACCTGTGACAACTCCACTAGCTAGTGTACAGGAGGAGAAAGACGAGAACGAGTGGCCTCAACCCGATGAACAGAAAGAAGCACAGGAGAATGGTATATTTATTTTAATATTAAAGTTTACTTTTAAATGATAAGTTATATCAAATAAAAACTCTTACCAATTTTTCGTGTAGGTCATATAGAAGAAAACAACAACGAAATGGAACGCAGAACAAGTGTGACAACTGAGGATATGGGTGAACATCAAGATGGGCATGTGTTAGAATCCGCCCCAGTCATTTCCATGGTGACCAATCACACAAATGGAACACTAAACCTTTGGCAACTGACATTCGACGACAAATCTAAATTTTCACAGGTGATGTATAAATGAAGAACTTTAAAAAATCATAATTTTAGTGACATTTAATTTTTTTTTTACTTTTTTAAAGAAATGAAAAATGGTGTACAATTAATAAAGTTTACTTTTAATGTTTTATGGAAATTAAAATTAAGTATAGCGATTTGTGTTACAGGTGCTATCAATAGGTCACGCATCAAGAGCTTCTGGGCATAGATTTAGGGTCAACGACATCACATGCCATCCAGTATTACCATTATTACTAACTACAAGCCATCATAACATATCTGGTATTTATATCTTTAAATTAATGTGTTTGGTAGCCTTATTTTTATAATTAAATTAATTATAAGAATATATGGAACTATTAAGGAATGTAATATTAGAACATTGAAGTAAAAGCGTTATAAATTACCCTGGTCGCCAATTATTCAAACATACTGTTGTCACCCTCTCGAGAGTTACAATTGTGCGTTGGTGACCGCAATATACGTAAATGACTAAAGCTATTGGCGACCACGACCACGACGTTGTGAAGAGTGTGTTGTTTGTGTTTGTCAGACGCGGAGCGCGGCGTGCAGCGCGCGGAGGATGCGGCGGCGGGCGGACTGTGCTCGGAGTTGATCATGTGGCGCGTGGAGTGCGTCGGTCCACTCGGCAAGTCGGGCGGCGTGGCGGAGCTTGCGCGCGTCAACTCCCCCCACCTGTCTGCCTTCAGCAATGTCGCCTGGCTGCCCACGCTGCTGCCCAGGTATACACGTGTCTAAATTAGAACGCGCAAATCGTGTTTAAACATTTGTCTAAATGGAACGTATCAAATTCACGAGCAAAGACGCATATGTCGATATGTCATTCGAATTGATACACGATTTAGTAAGTTATTTGGTTTCATTCAAAGTCATCCCTATCTGTTTAAAAAAAAAAAATTGGGTAATTTGATGTTAGGGATTAAACATGCTTGTAGTGCAGAAAAAATCAAATAAATAAGTACCCAGAGTGTTAATAGAAATACAATTTACCTATAATAAATAATAGTACACGCCAATCGCATGTGGTTAATAGATTTTACTGCCATAATGTAAAAAAAAAAATTGAAGCTCTCTCTCCATATTTAGTATTATTGTTAATCGAATGTAATCAATTGGAGTTCATACAAATACTTTACGGGTTTGATGCGCTAATTAAACCACTATGAGATTTTACTGCATTAACATATCGTCATCAAGATCTGCCCAGTGGTTTCGCATCTTTTATTCAATTATAAATTACATTTGTAAAAAAATAATTGTATATATTCAATCTGTATTTTGTTTAATGTAAATGTTTATTTTCAGCTCCACATTAGGTAATTTATCGAACTCCCCGTCCGCTTGTTTCGTAGCAAGTGACGGTGAAAGTCTGCGGCTCTTCCAAGCTGTTATAGACGCACGGACACTGTTAGCTGAAATAGCCACATCGGAACGACGTCACAAAGACATAATGGTAAGCATTATTTTGCTGTGTTCATGAAAACTTATTAAAATATATAATAACATCGCCTGTAAGGAAACTCTTTTTGGTGTGCTAAATATCCAATCTCGTACTTAAATAATAAAGTATTCAAGATTAACACTCTGCTTGCGTATTATCGTATGTGGATACGCAAATAATGATATCGTAGTCCGAAAAGTCGATAAAAACTACTATAAGCTATAATAAAATGAAGCTCGTTTTCCCTCATCATCAGGAGAAATCGAAGACAATCGTTACTCCATAACCGATAAAAAAAACATTTTCAGCTATTTGATATGGTTTGCTATTTTCTAAGACTAACGGTTTTTTGCTGTTTGTTTTAATCTTATTATTATTACTTTCAAGATTCACGTTAGGGAATCATTTTATTATGTGCCACTGTGCAGAATTGTTTATTGGCGATTGGGATCACATTTTCATTTCATTTTTACATGGTGTTAAGTGAGGATGAGATTATATATGGTGAAGAATGCTCGACCAAGATACTCTGCCTCTCACGTGTATGAACACAGCAAAATAGGCATAGCTGCAAATTAACATTAAATGTAATTAAGGGTAACTAGCCCGGACGATTCGAAAGAACCCTACTATTATTCAACTAGTTATGTGGCCCGGGAATCGAAACCGGGAACTCCTTATACAATTGCGCCACGGTAGCAGCAATAATTATTAGTTAATAACGATTTTTGCGATTGTGTTAATATAAGACACACACACACAGCAACACGATACGATGTCGCTGTCAACGGAGTCGAGCGTGGATGAGGGCGGAGTGCCACTGCACGAGCGCATACGCATCGTGTCGCAGCAGTCGACGGCACGGCCCGGCGCAGTCATACAGCTGCACGCCATCGCCGACGCGGCGCACGACTGGCACAACACGCAGCTCCTGCATGTGTTCCAGGAGCAACTCATAACAGGTAAACTTTACGCTATCATATCTCGACGTATTGTTTATTTTTATAACGGTTATAAGCTAAAACTTATGTTGATTGCCTTCCATCTAATGTTGAGTGGCAATGAGATTGTTCGTAATAAACTGTATTTGCCCAGAATACTTCTGGCTCTCAAACATGACTGCCGGGACACAGAATATGCTGTTATGGCTGCAGATCGATAATGAGGGTGGTAGCTAGCTAGGCGGGTGCGAAACACTCAGTATTCAATAATAAACACCAAATTCATAATATACGCCAGTAATTTCAATCAGTAACTTTAAATTTGACAAATGTATGCAAATTACTACTTAGCAGGCGATGATGGTACTGCGGTGGTCACACAGACGTTTTCTGACAATGAAGATTTACCTGGATAATGATTTCTTAGATTTTGGACTATCAAAATCCGTATGGTCATAATCATCACGATAATACTTTAAGAAATAATCTGTATGCCGTACTTAATATTTAATGTTAATATCACAAATTGAAATTTATTTACATTATCAGGCGAAAGAACAACAACAGACACCGATAGCGCTGACTCTGGTGTCGAAGGATCGGAAGTGAACACTATTACCGAAGCTGGTTTCGAAGCCATTGTAGACTTACGGAAAGCGGCAGTATTCAACGAACCATTCTACATAGTAGTGTTGGAGCGCACTGACGGTGGCTCCACGGTACACATGTGGAGGTTGATGGTGTCATCACAGTCTGACCCTTCAGGTAACTGTTTTGATATAATATTCATTTATTTTTCTATTTATTTTTATTAGGACTAGCAAATGTTATACACTATATACATTGCATTAACCTAAAGTAAACAAATATAATATCGTTAGTATCATTGTTGGCCACAAGATAATTATTATTGACAAGTAGTCTGTATGTTATAAATTAAATTTTATAAATAGTTATTGCAAAGAAGAAAAATATATGCAAAATAAGTGAACATGTCAATAGTTTATATTAAATAATTTTAAACTATTTTACTTTTTTTATCAGATATGGGCTAACACTTGACCTCAATTTGACCTGATTTTAAGTGAAAATGAGGAAGTAGATGGTGAAGCAAGTTCGTCCAGAATACTTCTGGCTCTCACATGTATAACTGCCGGAACATAACAATGTTGTTTATGGCGGCAGATTTTCCATTGAGTGTGGTAGCTGGTCAGACGGGTTCGAATAACTGTACCACCATCCAGACTCTACTACTCCTGTGACGTGGGAATCGAACCCTGGACCTCCGCGTTACAAGGAAAGCGGGTAAATCACTACGCCGCAAAGGCAATCACAAGTTTTAGTCTTTAAAATAATAGATATATTACGAACTTTCTTAACACTAGATTTACGGACACATTTTTATGGTTTTCTTTTCGAGTCTGTAGTAATTTTGGGCATTATTATATTCTTATTTTTCCATTTTTGCAATAGAATTTGTAGAATAATAACGCTAGAGGCGGTATGAAAAAATAAAAAAGTCAAACGCATATTAGTATACGAAACTTTTTATCTAGTATTAGTGCGACAAAATGATGGGTCCGGTAGATCTAAGGTAATTAAGTTAAAAATTTTATTTTATGCGTTAGACTTTCACGGTCCACTTTACAACTTAAATGCCTTAATTAATTAAAAACTGTATAACTTTAATTAATTTAATTTTTTCATCAGTTATGCAAACATCCACAAAAGTGATGATAATGTTATAGCAATAATTTTGTTATATGCTAAAGTTCATTTTTCATTGTTTGAATAATACTTTTATTGTACATGTAATACACATTTGATGGTTAACATGTTTTTATATTTATTTCGATTAAAGTCTGAAATGTGACATTAAAAATTCTATTCTACTAAATGGTATATCTCGTGTATATATATATATATAAATGGTGATTTAATTTTTAAATTTTTTCACTAGATGATATGACGAACAGTATGATGTACGTACCAGATAGTGCCTTGGTCCAGGAGGAAGAAGGTGAATCCCGCAAGAACTCTGTATCTGTTGATGCGGACCGTGCACTACCGCAAGCACCCATACACTCCCACCTATCAATATCGACTAAGAAGGTTAGAAATTTCTAAAAAAAAAAGTTACTATTCACAAAATACATCGACAATACTAAATATACAGTTTATGCAGTACAATGAAAAGGTATTTACGTCAGAACAATAAAAAATAGAACAGAAAAGGTTAAAACTTAAGGAGAAAGGAAAAGTTGTAGTAAATTACTGCACCATGGAGGCGAAGTCGAGTGTTTTGTTGTAACGACTCATTGGATGTTTCAGTAGCAGTTTATACAATTTTTATTATCAGAGCAATTATTGGTATAGGCTGAACATAGATATTTAGATATAGATAAAGTGATTTAGGGATCTATGAGGAAGTGTCGTTTCTTGGAAGGCATCTATATCAAGTACCGATTGATGACAGACAAGAACGTCTGCTGGGTTTATAATTATTTTATGTTTCTGTTTACGTAAGGTGCAAAATTTAAGGAATGTTGTCAGGTATGCGAGTGTCCACTGACGCTGCCGGACGGCGTGGATGTTATTCACGCGACGCCTGCAGCGGGACACTTGAGCTCCGCTTCTATATACCCGGCGTGCTTGGCGCCTTATACCTTGGCCACTGCATGCTCCGACAGCACCTTGAGGTATTTATTCACCTCTCTCCCCCTTTCCCTTCCCCCATTTACATATTGCATTGAGGCGATGATAGCAATGGACTATTTAGTCAAGATCCTATTAACGAAACATTTTAAAGGGAACTCTATTCTTCTGTTGTTTTTCACCAGGTCTCGTTCCTTTTTTTTTTAAGTGCTTTATTTAAAAAATCATGTAATTTTTTTTAGTCCCGTAAGGTACTTTCTTTATTGTTCCTATATATTTATTAATAATTTCTTTTAAAGGTTTTGGAAATGTAATGTAACCAAGAACGAAAACGATGAAATGGAGTACACATGGAAAGAGTGGGAAATGATGAACAAAGATCAAGAATCGGCTATAGACATTCCAGGTATTCCACTCTGTTCCTAATTTAGGTTTGGTGAGTTTGTGTTTTTTTTTAGTTTTTATTTATGGCCGCTTCTAACTATTGGTAGAAATAAATATGTTTATATCGAACAATATATATGTAAAAGTGAACAACCTTTTAGTCAATAACGCTGAAAAAGTTAGCATAAGAATTGTTAACAATTACATACCATTTACATTTGCAAAGATTTCCTTTATTGCGTTGTGGTTTACCACCAGCTTTTTTCGCGGATGTCTCAGCTGCAATACTTGCGTCACACTAGTACTGGAACCTTCTTTAAGTATTCTGGGCGGGCACACTTCTCCTACGGCCTCCTTATCACTGAACACCATGTGAGGTTGTAATCAAGTGTTAGCCCATTCTTGATAAAAAAGAGTTGTAACTTAACTTCACAGGTCAGCCGCTGCACATTAGCGCGGCGTACTCTGGTCGCATCGCGTGCGCGTACAAGTGCGGCCGGTCGTTTACAAGACCGAGGGCGACGAATGCGAGCGCGAACAACGCCGACGCGCGCTTTGTCAATCTGTGCGTGTGCGTGTACGAGTGCGAGAGCACCGGTGGTGCGGAGTGGCTCCTTGAGGACACGATACCGCTGAGGAATGTCAGCCTGCCGCGAGTCGGCGTCAACGTGGACACGCAGATTGACCTGTCCTACCTACATGATACTTCCTTCATGCAAAAGAAACAGAGATTGAATCAGGTTTATTATGCATTCAGAATTTGATCTCGCTAAATCAAAAATTTAAGTTAACTAACGATAACCCTCAATGGGTCGAAAATTGGGTGGAATAAACACAACAACAATAATCCTATTTATGCAAAAAACGTGCGTTAAAACCATCTTATGGCGATATATTCATTTTGTGACATACAATGAATATATTGCCATAACATTGTCTCTAGTCCAGTAGCAACAGTCTATAATATTTGCGTTTCTGCGTAATATGTCAATACATTAAAATATGACATGAAAGTAACACTTGCCGATAGAGGGTTAAAATAGTGATAGGATAAGTTGTGCCTTTGTAGAAAACTATTACAAATTAATTATGACAATTTTTATGCAAAGAATTTATCGCACAAGAGAATCAAGAATCAAAGCATTTATAAAAAGTATTATCCACCACTAAATGCCGATTGACGGGTACAGTATCCTGAGCTATCATCATCTACAATAGATACTCTTCCACTAATAATTACATGTTATATTTCCTACGCCGAAAATAGTGGTAATTTGACTGCTTTTCATCAGAGATAATTTCTATCTTTACGTACATTATTAGTATATAATTAGAATTAATTTGTGACTTTCTTAAATTTATTTTCTATCATGGTATATGGTATTCCAGGTTCTTCAGACCCTATCATCGGACGAAAGTAGGAACAATAGGAACGGCGAAGGCGACTCTGGCAAATCGGCCGGCCTCTTAGCTGTACCGTCATTCAGCACGCTGCAATCGCTCCGCAAGAGCATCATGGAGAACGGTAACACGTGTCCCTTGACCCAGAAACATCTCGTACAATTGGATTGGGTCTCTAAGGAGGACGGCTCACATATCTTGACAGTAGCTGTCGGATCTAGAGTTTTGCTCTTCACACCGGTTTCCAGCGATTTGGCTCAAGCTAATTTGAAGGTATAATTTGTAATTAGAAAAATTTAAATGTTTGATTATTTAAGAAAAAAAAAATTAAAAAACAAATGATAGTGTCTATAGCTTAAACAGTTACATATTAAATCTTCCGTGTCACATTTCTTATTATGAAACTTAAAAAATTAATTTCCTATCATACGTTTAGTGTTATATATCAGTTATGTTAACGCTGAACGCATTATACTGCAGCAAACTATCATTTAACTTATTAAAGAATAATGACCAAATGTTAATTGTGCATCTGTAGACGTTTAAGAATTCTGTCGCAGGCTATGAAAGAATCAATAAACAACAACCGTCCGATATTAAGAAAGGCCTCATCACTCGCGGCGCCGCTGTTCGTCGAGGAAATTAGATGGATGCAGTTGCGACGTATTGATTTAAAGACCGCGGATGGGTTGCCACCTCTACCGATGCAGATATCGTGGGTCCGCGACGGTATACTAGTGGTAGGGATGGATTCGGAGATGCACGTCTACTCGCAGTGGAAGCCTGAGAACCAACAAATGCCATCGGGACAAATTCAGGTGATCTTAATTTTTTTTTTTATAAAATGAAGCGACGGTACGACTGGACGATGTAGCTACGCACGATTCAATAGCAATTATATGGTAGCATGTTGTTTGAATATTTACACATCACCGCATTACTCAAATTCACACAAAATTTCTTTATAAAATTTTAATCGTCAATATCCTCTTATTATTACATTAATGTAAGTACGCAAAGCTCTGTCCTCTGAATAGAAGTAACGAAAAATTTGGGATGTTATTTTATGGTTCCGATATAAAAGGCATGATTTAATAAAATCTATTTATTTTCAAAAGCTATCATCCATTTTAAGGAGTATCAAGGGTATACCAAGATAGGCATTTTATAAATCAGATAAGAGAAAGTGAACGTCATGACGTATAGAGAGGTCAAGGTTTTAGCAGAAGATCGAGAGAAATGACATAAACTCCAACGACAAGAGCTTTTAAGTTAGAAGATCAAATAATTTAATTAACTAAACATTATTTTATAACATGACATGAAAGGTCTTGTTAATCCAATAACTCTACCTAATCCCTATATTTATTACATTAAGAACGCAGATCAGGAAACTGTGCCTTGTTTCGTCTCTGACATTAACAATTTTTTTCATAGGAATTAGAGGAAGGTGGCGAATCGCGCGCGCTTCGTGATTCGGATCTGCGAGTATCCGCGCCGCATTTGCAACGGGTCTCTTCGATCAATCTACAACTCCTGGAACGAGATGCCAGAAGGCGAAATAAGACACCATCTGATCAACCTCAGGTATGTTATAGTAATGACATCGTAAGTTTTACTTGATTAGTTCTTTTGTAGTTTCTCTAGAAGATCATTCTCGCTTAAGTAATTTATAAAAAAAAATACAGTAAACACGATTGCTACTATCTACTATCAGTTGCACTGGAGTAATTGCTTGTTGTTTTGGATTTTTCTATTCTAATTTTGTCTTATTTATATTATTGAACATTATTCTTGCAAAAAAAAATACAATATTATAAAAAATTATAGCACCATAAAATATAACGCCGCTCGATTTATCTCGAGTGTGCACAGTTTGCCCAAATGTAGAAGAGTTAAATATATTATTGTACTTATTTGTAAATATTGCTCATTAGCTGTCTCTTTTGCTTCAGCCGTTATTGAACTACATGCCTGATTATGGGCTATTCGAGGCGTCACAAATGGCCTGTCCGGTTTTGCCACAGTATCATCCGAAGCAGTTGATGGAGCTACTAAACAGTGGAAAAATACGATGGGTGAAGGCTATTCTCGCCCACTTAGTCAGGTTTGTATAACAGTTTGTTACAATTATTTTTCAAAAACTCTGATGGATAATATTGGTCAAATGCGAAATGAACAAAATACGGCTTTGGAAGACAGAGTAAGAATACTGGAAATATACAAGACGAAGAATATTTAGTTAGTAAGGGTGACTGATGAAGCAGAAAGCGATTAGAGTGTAGTATTGGCAAGCGCAGCAAGTGGCTACCGTAGATCGCCGGGAATCGTTGAATGCATTAGACAACTTGCACTAGAAATCTATTGAGGAGGTCTATGTTTAGCGCTGAACGTCAATAAGCTGATACGCCATGACGATGATCAACTGTAATTATTATTATGAGGAATGGTCTGTTAGTAAGTAGCACGATAATATATTGTTTAAAATGACATAATATGTTTAAGATGTATTGGTGGGTCATACACAAGCCGCAGTTCTCAAGGAGATGAAGACAGTGTCTCCAGACAGGTAATGTCACATTATCGCATTCATACGGTAGCCTTTATCATTGCGATGTGATTCCACTATAGCGAGTTCAAGGAGCGATATGTGAATAATATGACGTTCACATAAGCTAAATTATAGCCACATTTTAATTGTTGCTTCGCATTCGTGAAAATAGATAAAGCATTTTGAAATCACATGACACCAAACCGAAACAATTGCCACAGTCATTTTTTGCACTAATGTCTCATATGAGGAGCAGAACCCGATTATTTGGAAGAGCAGGTCTGCAGTTAAGTAAAGATATGTCACAAGTGCACTAGACAAATAATTACTAATATGTGAGTTACTGTAAAATGTTATGTGCGATAATAAAGCAAAGAAAATGTGTACTGTATGTATATGGAATTGCCAATATTTATTTTTTGCCTAATATTATTTGCCTTGTTAAATGACTTATTATTTTATACTCATGTCAAAATAATTCTTGTATTTTTAAAGCTAAAAAGCTTTAAAACTTGTATTATAAAGCTTACAAAAATTAAGACACGGCAGTAGACAATGAAATTACATAAAATATTTGTTGATTTTACTGACCTGCAATATATTGTACACCAGTCAATTTTAAATTCTGGTGTAAATCATGCCAGTAAACTATGGAATTTCAATGAATTTCTTTAAATAACTAGTAATAAGATTATAAATGATATTATTAATTACACAAGCCAGGAAAGTTTTACTTGTCATTGCATTTTTTGCACAAATCAAACATGGATATTGGCAAGTCTGTCGCTGTAGCATGACATTTTGCGTCTACTAGGTAGTTCCAGCCCGTGCATGAGGGTACGTAGAATGATGTGACCCGGTGCACTGGTCCGTATTGTTACAGAGATTTCCCTCCTTTTTTAAGAATATAATATAATTATTTAAAACACGAACGAATTAAATTTAGATACAAAAGTCATGGTCACGTAGTGGTCTCAGATAGGATTTAAGGAGAAGGAAATGATCGATTTAGCGTGGGATATTCCTATCCCTATATGGGGAAAGTAGGCAGATGTATCGATTAACAAAATGGCGGATTCCGGTGCACCTGCACGCGAGGCGACAGCTTGTGCATGTAGCGTGTGTTGCAGCGCGGCTGGTCGCGGTCACGCACCCTCTCTGTGTCCTTCGCGGCCGGCGCCGCGTCGCCGCTAGACGGCGTCACACAGGTAAACCTGGGAGCCCAATTACAATTTTAATTGATGCATTATAATTATTTATTGTGAGGAATTTGAATAAAAATTACTCCAATCTTCTAAACGTATAAAAGTAGGAGCCTTTATATAATCAATGACAGACAGAACTAAATATCAACGTACAGTCTAAACAGCTGGTCCCTAAGACTTGAAATTTGGAGGGTATGTTTTTTGTGAAGTATAGGTTTTCACTGGGTTTTTTAACATTCCACACCTAAGAGGGAGGGAGGGGGACTATAAACATTACACATACTGAAGAGGTAATCTGTATATTAAATAAAAATATTATCACGTCTACAAAAGCGGGCGGCTGACGGCTAGGTTTAATAAATGTTTTACAAATAAAAATCTAGTATTTCGTGTTGTTAGTATTGTGTAATAATACCATAATCATTTTGCACACTAATGCATGAATCATGCTTAATATTAAATGAAATACCAAGTCATTTACAAATCATACCACGATATCTCGATAGTCTGTTCATTTCATTGTTAGTGTATGTATTGTGTTGTCATAATAATCACGCATCATTGTTGTATTGTTTTTATCACATTTTATTTTTAAGTTATTGCAACATTTCCTGTTTTTGTTATTATATATTGTAAACAATAGTTACCGTGTTCTTTATTATTTTTTATTTTCATTGCGTCAATACATATATAACAACGTCGTACTAAATTTATGAACATGTTAATGCAAATACCCTCTACTACATATCTAATTAAGCGTAGATTTTTCCCGTTAAGTTAATTTAAATACCAAAAAATTACAGATAACTGAAGATGTACAGTTAGATTATGCGGAATTGACATCTGTGCCTCCGCTACCTTTGTGGACGTTATTGGTCGCTGATAAGGAGTCACCGCACCATCCATCCACTATACAAGAAGCTAAGGTGAAATATTATATTTTTAGTAGTATTGTAAGATAGCCGGTCGTGCGCGGTAGTTTGAACTCGTGTCAGTTTGGCCGCCATCGCTTGTCCTACTCTCGCTTCGTTTGTTAGTCAAAGAGTGATATGGGTTGGTTGACATATCAGATATAAGACAATCGTTTTTGCAGTTCAAAAACTAAAAACATGATTGAATATTGGGATTCCTGTACATATAATAGTAATAGAAGTATTCGATCTATTACAGTTGTTAATTGTAATGCCTACTCGGTAGAGTTGGAGTTATTGTTAAGATACTCATTTTTATTATAGATTTCTTGTCAAAAAAAAGAAATGATTTTATTGTATCTGTTGCCAAAATACATTTGCAAAAATATAGCCGTAACAGATGTATTTTTCAAATATTTTTCAAAAAAGAAATAAGAAAAATGTTGTGTAATTCGTTATTCGAAACATGTACATAATATGTAAAATTAATTTTAGGATTACAACGAACTGTTCGAGGGTACGATGGAAACCGAAGATGATTTAGATGCGCTACTACTTGGTGAAGAAGAGGGAGTTGATCGTCGTCCGTCGATGCCGGAGAGACAGCCTCTGTCACACTTTGGACCTAGACAAGGTACTTCAAAAATAGCAAAGATGCTAAAAGACTATCTTTTTATCATTAAGTAGTGAATATTCTTTTGATAGTAAATGATACGTTTATTCTTAATAATAAGATGCTAGTTGTCTATACAGCAATATATAGCAATAATGCTGCTTTGAGACGTATCATATGCTATCTACTGTTTCAACCGAAAAACGCTATGTAGAGAGCAGAAATACACCTGTTTACGCAGCAGAGTAATAGTATGAAGATGGTAGTCGGCGAGACGCTATCGAAAAAACTTAGCATCATACAAGTCACTAATTATTATTATCACGGAATCAATTCAAAACTCTGTTAATGGGCAAGTGTTTATTTTTTTATTGGTTATAGGCTAACACTTGGTCTCGATTTCACCTGATGTTCAGTGACAATGCACCCGTAGATGGTAAGGCGTGTTCTTCCCGAATTTTGTTTTATAGATTATAGCAAATTATGAAGTGTAAAAATGTGAAGTGAGGAATGCAACGATAGCTAACTAAAAATAACGATTACAAATTAACATTAAAAATAGAAACTCTCTGATTATTTATTCTGAGGTTGATGAAAATAAAAAAAAAACGGCAAGCGGCTTTAAAGGCTTGTAAATGGAGTCGACGATATATTTTCATACTCTTCAAAATTGCTGATGTAGCGTGCGTACTACAGGGCGTATCCTCTCTCGGCTGCTGACACACACGCACCTGCCGGGTCTGAGCTCGCTGGACCAGATGCACTTGCTGGCGTTAGCCGACACGGTGTCCACTTGCGATGCAGACTTTACGGAGCGGTTCGCTGCGAACGCGCGCGTTGATTTAGCGCAAAACAACGCACAGGAATTCCTACCAGGTGAACTTACTAACTCTCGTCGCAATATATATGAAATCAAATAAATCAGTTGCATCAGTATGTGCTTGTGACATTGTATCTCTCAAAGTGTTAAAACGACGTTGATATATTGTTTAAAGAACAGGAATCTAATTAAATAAGAAATATCTGAATATAAGTGTGAAGATCTATTTCTACATATTACGTATTTGCATTCCTTTCAGTGGTCTTTTAATAATTTTAACTACTTATTTTAATTCTTAACGCCTTTCAAGTATCCTTTGTATATTATATGTGTCCTGTATACATTATAACATTAATAGGTCTATTATAATTGTATAAACAGTATTCTATATTAACACGGTTTAATTATTTCTTATAGCATTGTATCTTATAAGATCGCCTTTTGAGTCTATCAGATCTTATACCATATTTATCTTTATAAGTTAATTCTTAACCACCTCGGTACACACACAGATGGACGCGCACAGCCGAGCGTCGACTTTAGTCGACAGCCAAGAAGTCTTACCTTATCTCTGAAATTGCAGTGTGTTACGTTCACCAAATACGTTGCTTTGAATTATTGTGTATCCGGGATGATATTGTATGTATATTTATTCAACAGCAGTGCCGTATTGTAATATTCAAAAAGTTGCGATATAAATAAAAAAAAACAATAATTTTGAGTTAAATTTTCAAATTTTTCATTTGTCAAAATAAAATTGTTTAATTATAACATAATAAAACATTTAGAAATATCGTAATGAAAATATACGCTCTCTTGAATTAAATTACAAGTAATGTTAGCCTGTAATTTAAAACAAGCTTTCAGTGCTTCAAAGTTTTCCCCATCACAGACCTGTAAAAATGCGAGACACTGTCGATGCACGAAGCAGCGTGCGGCTGGTGAGTGCCGGCTGTGGACCAAGTTTCGTGACCGACGAGCGTCGTACCGAAGTGGTTAATTTAACGAAATGGTGAGATGTGGAGTGCATATTTGCACACTACTGGGTGGTAGGAGGCAGTACGGAGAGATCACCTGTGCTATATAATCAACTCAATATAACATTACAAAATTTGTTGATAATATTGCCGTAGATTCATTGGATGATTGTGGCCTACGCTTTCTCTTGGCGATGAAACACTACGGCTACCTACTACGATGCCTACCGCTCGCTCAGCGTGCGACGTTGCAGCGCAACGGTGTCGGCACGTGCAACTTGGTGTGGGCGTATCATTCGGAAACGCACGAACAGTTGCTCTCATTGGTGCCTGGCTATACGAAAGGACAGCCCAAGTGGTCCACCATGAGGGAACTGGGTAAAATTTTTTTAGGTTTTAATTACTAACCTGTACGTATTATACGATTTTTTTTATCTCGTACAGTATTTAATTGAATTTAAATTATAATTGGGTTGTGATCTTTTTTTTTAACACAGTTACTCCTGTCGTATATATATGAAATATGTTTTTATGAAATTTTAAAAGTGTATTAATCACATTAAATGTGTTCCGAGTAATGAAACAATTTTTTAACATGTCAACCGCTTAAGGACAAGACCTAAAAATTTCTTGTGGATTTTAACATTTGCTTTGCTTCATCTATTTATAAATTAAAAAGTACCCATAAAACATTTTAGGACACTAATCTCAGAAACCATTTCACCGATTGCTTAAAAATTGCTTAGGTTAAGTAATTTCTTCATATTGGATTTTGTTATCTATATACATACTCAAACGGCTTTACAGCATTTTATCTTCTATACCATTCTATTCAATAAATCGATATTTCTTCAAAATTGGTATTAGAATATATATGAATATGGAACATACTTTTTTCGTCTTTCACTTTGTTATAAAATACCACGTCTAATAACTTTTTTCTAGTAAGATAAACCTAGCGAGTTTGAATTTTGTTGTGTGTAAATTGTTTTTTTAACTACTCAGGTGTCGGTTGGTGGGTGCGTGGCGACCTGCTGCGTACGTGCGTAGAGAAGTTAGCGCGCGCCGCCTACATGGTCAATCAGGATCCAATGGACGCCGCGCTGTACTACCTCGCGATGAAGAAGCGCATGCTGCTTTGGGGTTTGTTCAGATCAAATCGCGAAGAGAAGATGACTTCTGTTAGTATATGCACAATTTTTTTTTTGATATCAGCTATGGATTAACACATGATCTCGATTTCATCGGTTGTTAAGTAACGATGATTGATGGTGAAGCATGATCGGCTAAAATAGTTTGGCTCTCACGTGTATTACTGTCGGAACACTGTTATGGCGGCATATGGACATTGAGGGTGGTAACTCGCGAGACGGGTTCGAACACCGTACCGCCGTCGAGATTCCACTACTCCTGTGGTTGGAGAATCATACTCGAAACCTTCACGTTACGAGGCAAGCGGTACAGAATCAATCACAAGTTTTATGTATCTATGCTATTTGTGATTTGAATAGAAAAGGCAGGTTTTAATATTAAAAGAGAAATGTTATTTTAGTTTCACAGTGTGTATGTATAATCATCCGGATTATAAGACAACGAAACAGTACTGTCGGTAATTTTAAAATAATTACAGTAGATAAATATAATTTTTAATGAAAATTTAATGAAATTTAATACATGAATGATTTAACTTTTACTTTAAATTAGATCGCCTTATATTGTTATATTTCTATTAATATTGTGGGATTATTAACCTATCGTCCTTTCTATCGGATCTAGGAATATAGCTTCTATATATTTTTTATATTTATACATTTATATTCCAGTTCTTTGCCAATGATTTCACGGAAGGACGTTGGCGGAAGGCAGCTCTTAAGAATGCTTTCGTATTGCTGGGCAAACAGAGATTCGAACACGCGGCTGCTTTCTTTCTATTAGGTGGTGCTTTAAAAGACGCTTTGGAGGTATTATATTTAACTTATGAAATATTTTACACACGTTTATCTTTTAATTTTTTTTTATATCCGGTATAATTTTCGATGGTTTCGAAAAGGCTTTATATCATATTTCCTGTTTCTTTCAATTTACAGTATTTCCATAAAGTTGTTATGTTTATCAACCTCCAGGGATTACTATACAATTTTTTAATTTTCGTTATTTATAATTTTTCGTTTATCGGAATATTACCACGAGTCAGTGTATAACCAAGACATCTGTCCGGTTAGCATATATGTTTATTGCTTTTGTATTAAATTTAGAATATTTTCAGGTTCTAATAACACGTCTAGGAGATTTGCAACTGGCTATGGTAATCGCTCGCCTTTATGAGTCGGATAGCACGTTACCGCCGAGCTTGCAGAAATTGCTCATGGACGAGATTTTAGGGTAAACATGTAAAATATGTACAGTGTATAGTTCTAAGACCTTCATTTGATAGAAAAATTAAACTATATTATTGAACATCTTAGACAAAATCAAAAATCTCTTACGACTAGAAAAATAGTTCGGCTGAATAATATGTGACAACCCTCGACCGAGACACTTTTGAAACATAACGAACACTAGATATGTTTAACCATTGTATATATATGACGCTGCCTACAAATAGATTCTCAGATACAAGTACACTCGTTAAGTTAATAGCGTCCATATAGCAAAAAACCTAATAGTAAGTGATACGCTCATAACTATATGACACCAGTAGAGATTCAGCTGCGAATTGTGCTAAGTCATCATAAGATACTGGATGATGTGTAAGTTTTGTTACAGTGGTCTTTGAAACAGGAACAATAATATTTGCACGCTAGTGCTTGGCACCAGATACATTCTACTTCAGTGGTTTTTTATTGGTTATGGGATAACACTTGGCTACAATTTCATCATGTTAAGTTACAATGGGGTCATAGACAGTGAAGCGTTTTCGCCCAGAATATGATTCTCACATAT
>DWQX01002205.1:0-22979 GCA_018245475.1 Pharmacophagus antenor
ATTGAAATAAAAATTAAATTTTCATTAGAATTTAATACATTATTATTATTTTTTTTTTGATTAACAAGATCAGAATAAATCAATGTTTTCGTGCGTTAAATATTTTAACACGCTCAAAGAAAATGAACACAAACGTTTTCAAATTGGATGGTTCAGTAGTATAATCATTAAAAAAATTTATAAAATTAAACTAGAAAATTTAAACAAAATTACATATAATGTTATATTAACTTATTAATTAACAACGCTCCAAAAAAAAAGACATTTAATACCTAATTAAAAATCAACTAATCAATATGTGGATATGTGTTTCTTGTTTTGTATAACACATTATTATTACCTAAAATTATAAAGAAATTAAAATACACGAGTAATATCAAAACACCATACTGTGTAATCCTTGAAAATGTACGCAAACCTCTTTGTTATGTCCGAATTATACGCACCGTGGCCCACTAAAGGAAATACGTAACTGTAATTTCTGTCACAAATAAATATTTGCCCGTTTATTGATCCTTTGCGCTATTGTGTAAGGATCAAATGGACACATTCACCATTGAAGGGGCAGGTAAGTGTACAAGACTTTCGTGGTACGTAAGAAGAGATTTTTTAGTTAAGTGCTTATCCATATAATTGGCATTTGCTACGGCGGGGGATGATATAATCTTCTTTGTAACGCACCCGGCTCGCGCTGGAGCTTTCTTGCCTCGCTTTTGGGAATTTAATAACGTTGTACCTCCGATTAAGAACATTTTATTCTTCGAATGTGCGAGTGAATTCGCGATCTATGGCTAAGATCAAAACTGCAATTCAATTAAAAAAATATTAATGTTTTCACACTTTGAACGTTACAAAATATATTGTTTGATATGCGATCTTACTATTAGATTTAATATTAATGACTCTTAATCTTAATCAATGCAATCTTTATGGTTCATTATCGAGTTTCCTTCAATTAAAAAAGTTAATAAAAATCAAATTTATTTACTAAATATGCGTAGTTAAATATTGATATATTTTTTTGTTGCCTAACTCTTGACCACTATTTTAAATTATGTTATGATAAAGAAAGTGCTCGTCCAGAAAACTTTAGTAATCACATGTATGATTGCCAGAGCACACTGCTGTTATAGCTGATGATTAACATTGATTTTGATAGCTAGTCGGGCAACTTCGAAAGAACCTTAACAAACTATATTGTTTGAACCGGTAATAGAAACTGCGACTTGGCTTACAAGACAAACGATAAATTACTGCGCCACAGAGGCGGTCATGATAGAATTGTTTTGTTACATTCTACACGTCCAAAGTTTTAAAATTACACCCGCTTCTACAATTAACCCTCTCCTTTAAAAGGAGTATCAATAACGTTACCTTGCAAAAATTTCCGATTCAGTGACATTTCCATAATAACTAAAAGTAACAAATGACAGCTACCGAAAAATTTTACAATGTGTGAGGTTATGCAGGACCCTAATTATCTATAGCTATGATTTCAACTGTTATGCCTTTGTGAAATTTCACTAAATAGCTGTCCTTGAATGGACTTTTTGTTTTCTAATCCATAGAGTTTAGTTTACCGTGCTGTATACAAGTTTTAAATGTCGCCATTAAGTATCCTTTCAAGCGCAGAGTTAAGTCTCTCAAGTGTTTGTTAGTTTCGCCGCTCTTTATGTAATTTCAGATAATTTACTTGCGGCTAATACTAATTGTCGAATTCCTTGCGTTAGTGGGTGGTATTGAATATTTGATACCCTTTTTCAAATCCCGATCAAACAAGATGGGTTCCGAGGTTAATTCATCTTAGTGTCAATCGTAGACGAAGTGTCATAGTCCCTAAACTACGATACTAATATTGATTAACTTACTGTGTTTGAAAAGTGTCTATTTTGAGCGTGTTTTTAGCAATAATTGAAAGAGATTCGGGTTGCCTACTTTTTGTTTTAGATTTTCTAATTTGTATGTACGTATGTTTGATTTTGTACATTATGTTACTGCCTCCTTGGTGCAGTGGCTGTGCCGTTTGTCTTGTAATGCGTAAGTCTCTGATTCGATTCCAGGGCACATAAGATGTGGAATTTGAATGGTTAGCTACCATCCTCAATGTCAATCTTCTGCTATAAAATTGTATAAGATTGTTGATTTCCGGCAGCCATACATGTCAGAGGCAAAAATATTCTGGGCGAACACACTTGACCATCTAGGGCCTTCTTGTCGTTTAAAATCAGGTGAAATCGGGCCAAGTGTGCCAAACATTTAATCGATAAAAAAATAAAAAGAAGATGTCGAAATAATGTATGCCAATCATAGCTACACCAGGAATTTTTGCTAGCGTTAGGTTATGATGATCGCTCACCAATAAGATGAGTGCTCTGCCATCACTTGTATTCAAAAATCACGGCCATCCACTTTCCAGGAGGTCACTTGTTCAGGTCAACTTTATCTGTAATGAAAAACAAGTCTTTGAAAAGAATTTATTACTGTATTATTTATTACATATAGATAAATAGATTAAATGGAAGTATTTTAATATTATCAAACGGAACACGTCAGGCCGCCGATACTGTGTATCCGACGGAAATCTTACGTCGCGAACTATTTGTTTTCATTGCGAATTTCTATTTAATGAAAAAGTTTAAGTCTTTAAAAATTAATTCCTTATTATTAACCTATTTATTTAAATCGATTGAATTAAAAATAAAATGTGAAAAAGTCATTAGATGAAAGTATTTTAATATTATCAAACGGAACACGTCAGGCCGCCGATACTGTGTATCCGACGGAAATCTTACGTCGCGACGTATTATTTATGTTCGCTTTAACCGATGCAGACGTCGATACCGGTCGTGAACACGTAAAATACACCGCTCTTTGTTTTGTAAGTCTATCGCTCGACTTGCGTCTTTAGCGCTCGACCAATTAATTATTTAAAATGATGCGATATTATGCACGCGTATCGCATCGCACCGCTCTGTCCGTCCCTCCGTACAATTTTGACAAGCGCTTTAAAGATTTAGGATTCTGTTGCTGGACGAAATTTGATTGCATTCGTGGTGCAGTTGGATATCTTTCAAAGACGAACGCCTTGGGTTCGATGCATAGGCCACTTGAGTAGTCGAATTGTGTTTTTTCCCAATTCCCGTAGTTAGCCTATCACCTTTAACGTCAAGCTGCCACCATGACAGCGTTGCTGTGTTCCGGTACTCATACACGTGAGAACCAGATGTACTCTGGACGAACACGCTTCACTATCTTCGGCTTCATTGTCACTTATCAACAGGTGAAATCGTGTTCAAGTGTTAGCCTATAAAAAAAACCTGCAGTGAAGTGTGAGTTCGCGGATGTACTTGAAAACTGTTTTAATTTCTTTTTTTTTTTTCAAAACATCTTTAAGTCATCTTACGATGTTTTCCATCACCGGAAGCATTTATAAATATTACGAAAAATATCTCAAGTTTATCACTGTTTAAAAGGCTTTAGGAAATTTTAAATAATTTTGTAAATGCTATTAAGGCAATTAACAATGTTGAAATGGGTAAAAAATAAATAAAAATACACAAAATAAGGTTTTTCATCTCATCACACTAATATAAAATATTTGTTATATTAAAAACTATAATTCGTATGCAATTCTAAAAATTGTATACGCCGTTTAAACTTAATAATACAGTGCAAGCAACAATTGTAAAAAAAAAAATAAAGTCATATTATTTTAAATGATATAATTACTAAAATTGGCTACTATTAAAGATTTCTTAAGAAGTTATCCTCTTATTAAACCTATGTATAAACCTAATACACTGTTTACTTGAACGATAAAGCGTTCAACATCCCGATAATTATTAATAGAACCCTGTCATTATTCATTCGAGAAACAAAATTCAATTAAAGGTGCACAATGATAAAAAGATGTTGCTAATGAATCAAAAATACGGGTCCGCGAGACGACTTACAAATAAATAAATAAATGAGAAACACGTATTAAGTTTAACAGCGATCTCGTGGATTACATTAGGCAATAAAAGGCTTTGTTTAATAGCCAGTAATTGGTTGGGATAACATAATTTTTATTGGCATTGTCTCGGCTAGCTGAAGGCTATCTGTACTTGTTTAACTCGATACAATTTTGATCGTATTTATTTATTTACACTTGGAACGACCAAATAACTAAATTTTGATCGTTTTACAATATCGTTTTGAGACCAGACTTTATTCCTCACCTGAGTAGTGATTAATAATAGTTATCTCAGTAATTTCGTCAGTAACATAGCGCTTCAAACCGAGATGCAATAACATTTTCATATTACTTTATCGTTAAACATGTACTTCTGTAGGTAATACGGACGATCTCGGACAAAGGGATATTCTTATAAATGTTATATTTTCACTTATTTTTTACTACCAACATGACAGAGTGGGTGACCGTTCGTCATGTCAAACAGTGGCCCCGTATTCGATTCCATGGCCACATGACACTACACATGAGGCCTCTTACTTTAGCTAGCTACCACATGCTATGCCATCATGCGACCATAACAGCCTTGGTCATAAATGCGTTATTCATAAATGAAACACCCGGAGTATTATGGGCGATCGGCCTTCATTATCCACGGCTTAATTGTTAGTTAAGGTCACGTGAAGTTGAGGTCAAGTGTTAGCCCAACGTTAATAATAACAAAAGTGAAGAAAATGTCAATAACATTTATCAACACCGCATAAGTGCGAGTTTGGTTCGAGAAGGGATAATAGTTATGGCGTCTCTCGGAGCGAGGTCAATAAATAAATAAATCTCAACGCTGCCGTTTTTTAACTTCTTTTTTTTACATTAATAACGCTCACGTAATTATGTGAGTTGGCATCGAAAACAAACCGCAATTTTGTGGTGAGCCTTAATGGTTTATGGGTCAATTATAGGCGTCATAATAATAATGTAGCCCGATCTTTAGGCTAGTAATACACTCAGGCGGTGATGTTCATTAATTTTCTTGCCATTATTAAATGGTGACTGTCTTTTTGGGTGTCCCGATTTATTTTTTAATCATCTCAACGTTTTTCTAAGAAGTTTTCACTTGGGAAGACCAGATAGTTTTAAGTTTTAAGGGATGATTAATATTGAATAATACAGGGTAGAAGTCTTATAATTATTTTATACACAATAACCACTCCAATTCTCCTCGAGCGTTTAGATTAAAAATAATATAAACCGTTCATGCATTACATATATTAATTCTTTAATTTTGTTATGAACAAGAATATTACCGCCATGTAAACGTTTTGCTACTTTCTTCATTTTGACCTACAAAATATTATTCACATTTCATGTTAATTTTCATGTTGATACTTGCCTCAGTCGCCAACAAGCAGATAAAGCGTGGGAACTACCAATTACAATTATTAGACACAGTGGGTCACGTAAATAGATATAGAACGGTGTTGAAATTGTAATCAAATAATAATTAAAAGTAAGGATTACATTTTAAACGCAAACTGACTGACATTTCATCTCAGTTACGCATTGGTTATTGTAGTAAAACATATTAAACGCAGTTTCTTATGAAATAAAAAAGCAATGAAATGTTTTTCACAGAAAATAAAAATTAATCGAACTTATACAAAAATATAAAAACTGATAAAGAAGTTTCAACGAAAATGAATGATCAACTAAAATTAAAAATAAACTTATATAAAATTAAAACCTTTTAATTGTCGATTAAAAAATAATAGAAGAAGAATTATTCATAAAAAAATATTATAACTCACCAAGTAATATTTCTACGAAATAGCTAAACGCTTTTTTGTCCAACCATATTGCGATATTTAAAAAGTAATGTTATAACTGAAATTCGGTATAACATTACTTGGTACCGTGCTTTGTGTTTCGCGCAGCTGTAGACCATTAATGCGTTAAATTCAAGCGAGAAAATATTTAGCGTATTTCGCGATGATGTTTTCCACGCGTATAAGATTTCGCGTTCGACACGAATTAAGCTGATCTTATCGCAGGTGCATCTTCATTCGCGCGACTCAGCTTAATATTATAAGAAATCGAATTAAACATGACTGACTAACAGGAATGCCGAGTTAAAGTTAATGCGTATCGACTTTGGAGTTGGAATATTCTTGTGACGGTCAATATATCGAATGCAAATTTGTATAAGAATTAAGTCATTAAATTTCTTAATTTTCAATTAACTCTTGAAGCGACATCTTATTTTTTAGTAATAAAACAGTGATCATTATATTACTCAATGATATCGTCATCTGGTGTAGTTTTTTGTATTAATTAAATAAGCGCCATCTGGTATGGTTCATATGTAACTGAAGTCAGAGGTATAAGTTTTCTATAAAGATCTACAGATGGCAATGATAATAACTTCACGCATGTGTCACGTTGTGACTAAAACTTTAGGATAATTACCAATATCCTTTGAATTAATAAATAATTATACGTTCAAAGTAAAATCACTGCTGTGCCAGCAAGACCTAATAGTAATGATATAATTTTTAATTTAATGAGAGTAAAACACTAGTTTCAAGGTATAATATATATATTTTATTTCCAAAAAGTTTTCTATAGATTTTATCTCCAAAATTTTGTTTATCACAGTTATCAAAAAAAAAGAAGCCCCTAAGCCGCACACTTTTATTGTTACAATTAGTTAATATTTATTAATAATAAAGCTTTAAGAAAATATCATTAATAGTAATATTGACAAGTCCTAAAATTTTATATGACCAACATCTGTCCTTCAATAGAAACTGGGAACAGTACTTTTATTTACATTGAAAATAATCCACGTCGTCAATGCAGGTGTCGCAAGTAACAAAGCAACAATTCTCCATCCTGCATCTACATCTGTGGCTGATCGACTTCTTGGAAACGGTGTACCCTCGACCACAACATAAGGTAGCGCAGTTGTTTCTATCTTTACAGACCCTTCCTTTAGTGCTTTTACACAAATTTGGAGTACGTTGGATGTATACTAATTTGTTACTTTCAATCTCCACTTTCCTTGTGACCTCGGTATGATCATCCTCTTTTATAGTGACGTTAAGAATCTTTTTTCTCACAGCGTGATGGTAATGTTTTTTCAATAGACCCATCGCGGAGTTGAAAGGAGCCAGGCGTTTCCAGCATGTTTTCGTAGTGCATGATCCTGAGAAACCGTGACACTTGCATACATCTTTCATATGTTCTCTTACAGAATTTATGCCAATTAGCACATCTTGCTTCAATATCAGTGACACTTGATCAGTGGGTATGTGCTTAAGATCAAGAAAATTTTTGACTAACCTTTTTCCGTATTTAAAGTCATCTCCACACCCGCCTTCCTTCCATTGTGTCGCGTTTATTCTTTTTCTTCTTATACATGAACATCTGTACAGATCTCCAGAGGCGCAACCCTTAGCGATTGCATGAGTTAACGATGCAGCTACTAAGGCGTGTATGAATGCTGTTTCCCTGTAAATTTTATTAAAAATACTCTTTTTCTTGTTGTATAATAAAGAACAGTTCCATCTGTCGTACTGGAAACTTTGTTCGCATGCATCTATAGCTTGGGACCTTGCATTCGATAACACTAACTGTAAGCCTGGATCTTTCCTGCATATTTTAAGTTGTCTTGCTGTAGAGTTCCGTATCTGGCATGCACCTGAATGTCTTACTTGAGATCTGTCTACGAATAATGTTTCTATTGTCTTCTGTAGTACAGGTTTCCAGCTAAGAAATTCAGTGGGAATTTAAAATTACATTGTATTATATTTCGATGAAATTCAATATGTAGGTCCTCTAGTAAAGATTGATAAAGAATTTGAAATGTCGAAATTAAATAGTTAAAATAATCGCTAACAAATCATATAAGATATTAGTTACACCACAAAGTATGAGGCATTACGAAATTTTTTAAAACAGATTTAATATCAATGACCAAAAAACAGTATAATATTAACATCAGATTACGTGGAAATTGAAAATTAAAAATGACGTAAGTGCTTACCCATTAACAAAATCCAATACAGCTGGAGAAAATAATGACAATGTGAGTATGAATAATATTGGTCTATACATGATGGTCCATTATCGAACTATTGAATAATGTAGCAAACACAGTGATCACATTATTAAATGCAGTTCCGAAATGAACTCGTAGATCACGCTTTGCAGAAGACAATGGCGTTATCGATGACAAGTTTATCGGGAAAAGGGTGCGTCTAACCTAATAAGGCATTGGTAAACCCAGACATCAGTGTTCATATCTTAGTGTTAGTTACTTAGTAGTTAAGACTTAGCTACAAAGGAAACTAGACCTCGAACTTTGGGAAAATATTGTAGCAAACCGATTTTTGTACGACAATATTAAAGAAAATTTGTAAAAAATATCGCGCAAAACTTCACAAGTAGTTATGGCAACACAATTAAAAATATTTCTATGCGAAGATTAAGGTCCGCATACATAAAATTTTACCTAGAAAATAAGTCAAAGCCTTTCGTTAGAAGTTATGTAAAATATAATTGCTTTTATTAAATAGACGCAGTTTCTATCAATTACCGCTTGCAAGTGTTTTATTGATGGATGCACATGCTAACATTGTCACGATTTTGTTTCGGCAGCCATTACTTTAAGTAACACCGCTAATGCGCGAATTTGTTGAATTAATTGGAATATCATCCTTATTGTATATATAATTGGTAAATTCAACAAACAAGACATAAGACTGGCATATAAATATATCATTAGCAGGTTATCCATCGCATTATGCTAATTTACGTGAAAACTTTTTTCAGTTAAAAAACTTAATTATGTAAAGCAATAAAATCTAATGAAAAAACCGAACAAACTAGATTACGTTCTACATATAATAAATATAGTCTAGTAATTTTTGAAAT
Organism: Pharmacophagus antenor; assembly: GCA_018245475.1. Lineage (NCBI taxonomy): Eukaryota > Metazoa > Arthropoda > Insecta > Lepidoptera > Papilionidae > Pharmacophagus > Pharmacophagus antenor. The sequence continues at coordinate 8,888 of DWQX01002205.1, forward strand.
TAATAAGCGTATTTATTCTTTATGAAATCATTAGTCAAACTTGGGACGCGGAAAAATCGATCTAAAAGTTTTTGTGGAAGTTCGTAAATTGAATACGGCAGAAATATCCATACGCCAAAACTTCTGTTCAAATTGTTTGAATAATAAATTTCGTAGCTTTCGATTTTAATTAGACCGAACTTGTACAATATTTTTTTACCAGAAATGTGCTTGACCTCATCTTCACAGGATTTTAGGTGAAAATGACGTGGTAGATAGAGAAACGTGCTTGTTTAGAATACTACGGCTCTCATATGTACGATTATAGGAACATAGCAAGATGTTATGGCAGAGTTGGTTAGACGAAACCCTACTACCATTCAAGGCTACTAGCCATAAGGTTCGGAATCGAATAACATTGTCCGTCTTCGGTCGGTTCACACTTTAAAATATATACGAAATATTTGGAGAATCATTATAACATAAATGTACGACTTACAACATTTCGGCAATGAAAAAATCGACGATATTTGTATTGGGATTATTTACGTCCTTGTCTTGTTTGTGCACTTAAGTAGCGGACATGTAAACTACGTGTATTAGAAACCATCTTGGACGGCTGTAATTTATCCCAGAATAATGAAAGTAAACTGACAACACACATTTACGCATAATTATACCAACTTTCTTTTTATTATTATGTATACTGCTTTGTTATCATTATGTAGATATTCCTTTTGTTTCATTTTTTATTTTCAGTTTGAAAAAAAATATATATTTATTTTTTAAACTACACTCACTTTGAAGGTTATTCCCAAGAAACAGGTTAACCTAGTTTGGGGATCAATATTCAAGTTAACTGAGTTGATAATAAACATACTTTAATTTTTATTATTGTCACTTAACATCATGCTAAATTCCAGATAAATATCAGCCAAATATCAATTTGGTTAAAAAAATACAATATATTACCACACAGATTACGTAATTTTCTCTTAGTTAAATTTCCGCGCCTATAATAATTTAGTGCACTTATGCATCCCCATATTTCGCAATCATAATACTGAAAAAAGTTCTTACATATTTTCTAATAGAAAGTTGTTTCTTCAAAATGACGTGTACCATAAAAATATTGTGCACGATGAAAATAAATAAATAAATGAATAAATATTAATTGTTTTTTTTTTTGTCGCATCCAAATACGTCTCGTTCGTATGTTAATGTGGGACGCTAAGCGCAGATCGATACAGCGCGGCGCGACTGGCGCGCGTTGCTCCCAGCGTGATCACGCCGGTAACCAACGGTGACGCTGATTTAACAATAGACACGCACATAGTATCTTGAGCAATTGCTATATATTCATATGTCTCCCGTTCTTGCTTAAAACGACAAAGCTTTAATTAAAAAGTCCAACTTGTGTTATAAAAAAGCTTTTTTTATCGAACATAATTGCATCAAAATGACGACTCCAATAAATCTAGTATCTATTATCAAAACAATCCATTGTCGAGTTATAAAGGCAAAGGTATAATATAAATTATATATTTTGTTTTTATATTATATGTAATTAGTAGTTTATTTCATAACATAAATATATTATAAAAATGATAAAAACGTAAATTCACTTTTATTAGTAATTTTAGAAATGTAAATAGTATGATAATTTTAAATATAAAAAAATAGAAATAAAATAAAAAGTAATACGAAAGTTTGAACAAACTATGAATAAGATAGACTATGAATTGGTACAAAATGTTTTCTATTTTCCGGTCATAAAGTGGATTTTTTTTTATTTAATTTTGGACACGAATTTTAAGACATAACCATTCTTAAAATAATACTTATTAAAATCACAAAAAGCTTTAACGGAGATCAAAAGATTCAATACGATTTCATCTATTCCCTTCGTTAAAATTTTATAATGAGCGCAAAGATTCTTTTTTTTACTTCTACTAGCATCTCTTTATTATCGAAGTGCTTATCAATTATTACCGGTAAAAAGTTTTGGTTGTTTTGTTGCTATATCATTAAAAAAAAACTTAGGTCGCTCTAACATGGCACCTTTATATAAATTGTAACTCTTGCGGTTGGCATTATTTATTCATAGGTGTACGGTGAAAACTCTCCGATTGTTATTTTTATATTCAATTGGAGGGAATCCCACATCTCTAGTGCAAAGAAAAGGTTGTATAGATCGTCATAAGGATTAGTTCATGAACTCACAATGAGTTAGGCTCGCCTGTATTATATTCTTGATGTATATAATAATTTTAATTAGTGTGTAATATTTACAATTTTTTTGAGTAAAGGCTAGCATCAGAAAGAAATGCGCTACATTGATACCGAAGGAAAAGTTTTAATTGAGTATTAGCAGAAATGTTATCTATCAATAAACCAAAAAAAGTATTTGCTATTACCGCTTTGTTTAATCGCAAATACCAGGGCCAAAATATTCTCTAGTATATGTTATAAATTTAATTGGTGTAGATATAGTAATATTGCCTCATATAAGAGGTGTCGCGAGTTCGATTCCCGTTCAGGACAAACATTTATGTAACGAACATTTGTGTTTGTCCTGTGTCTGATTGTTTATCTATACTTAAGTATTTATTTTAAAAATATCTAAGTATGGATATCGGTCTCTGATAATCCATACTACAGTTGCTGCTTAGGCTTAACTATGTCAGGACCAGAGAGTAGTGGATGTAAAATGTACTCAAATATTTATTATTATTATTTATTAATGTCAACGCTTTTCGCGGCTACACGTGGCATCTTCAGGTGATGTCATGTGTTTAACAACACATCGTACGGATGCAATTTAGTATATAAATTATTTATTAAATTAAGTCATTGAGTTCTGTAAAATAGTGTTTGAATCAATAAATGTTATGTATGTATACGAAATCATTGCACAAAAGTGAGTATACATCTCTTTTGGCTTTATTCATGCTAGTAAGATGTACCATATTATCCTGCTATATAATCCAATACGAACGTCTAGAATCAGAAGAATGTTTACGTCACATCTCATGTTCAAAATCCTGGCACTTAATGTTATAATTAAATAAGTATTCATTTCAATTAATTGAACTGAGAATTTAAACTTTTTATCTTCTCATTGGTCAATGAGAAGTATAACAAATTATTAACTGGGACTTTAGTATAGTTATAACAGACGGTTTACCTAAAGTGCAGTGAACCCTGGCGCGAAGCCAATTATTCTAATAAATTCTTGCTTAACTCTTACCAAGATGCTTATCCTGTAAAGATGCTTAGTTAAAAACATATAACGAGACGTGCTACGCAAATTTCTTACGATATTAAATAGTCCAATGAACCTAAATGATGATTCTAAATATAGAAAGTATTATATCATTTATGTCTATATACATAAGAATAAGATAGCTAGTGAAAAATAATGATGAAAATAAAATATAAAAAAATATATAATTAATTTATAGATTATATATTTCTTTATCTATCACTTAACATCATGTCAAGTGTTAGTACATTACACTTTCCATCATGTTAAATGGCAACAAGAACGTAGATGCTAAAGCGCACTCTCTCGCTCAGAACACAGCAATGCTGTAATGGGGACAGATTCAAATTTAATGTGGTAGTTAGCCAGGTGGATTTGAAATAAACCCCACTACTTCATGTGGCCCAGTAATAAAATTCGGGACCTCTATATTACAAGGAACACTGATTAATTAATGGTGACCAATTATTTATTTTTATCATAAAAAAATGTGTAAATTGATCTTCAAATAACATATTTCGTGTTCTGTCAGGAATTAAAATAGTTTCAGCTAAATTCGCGATATGAAAGCGTAGCTTCCAATACTTAGAATATGTGGTCTGACCAGACAGGCAATGCCCTGACACAGACAATATAATCGAACTGAGGTCAAGCTCTGTTCACAGTAGGTATCTAGTTTGCAACTTGCATGACACGTATTCGGGATTCGAAAATATCGAAGTTTCTTCTTTCTTTAACTTAGAGTAACCCTTTATAAGTCAACTGAGACTAATTAGTTTTAGGTAAACATATAGTATATAAAGTCCCTAATATTTTATATGCTGCACGAATAATGCCACGTTATATTACGATGAAAAAGATATATAGCTTAAGTCGTATTTCATCAACAACTACAGTTCGATTTAAAAACTTATTTTTTTCTAAAGATTTATTCGATCTTATTTTAAAAGTTACAATTAATAATTACAATACAATTAATAGTTAAAATACAATACAATTAATAATTTTAGCAATTTTTCCTATTCTTTCGTGATATAAATAGAGGTTATACACAGAAGATTTAATTAATCTACAACACGCATCTAAACTATTCTAGAACAGATGTCTAAACGATACCCAACGTTATAAGCGAAAACTATAGGAATGTATTAAACGTACAAAGAACGACTTTTCGTGCACCATGCACCACCGAATGATTAGCAAAATAAATTTCGACGACGGAAACTGTTCAAACAACGTCTGTTCATTTCGTGCCATTCTCTTTCGAAATATACAGTACTGTTCCAATCGTTTGTATTCATCTAGACACGCAGTAAATATCTCTAAAATGACGCGTAAATTTTAATGATTGTTTACATTTTTAATAAAATGCTTCTAATTTAATAATCTTCATGATAAATAACAAAACAAAAAATATTTACACGTACGCAGTAATTTGAATTATGTTCATTGTTATTTTATTACACAATTTTCCCAATTTTTTATTTTAAGTTGTCAATATTTTTATATTAATCAAAGTAAATATGTAAGCCACAATTATTTGTAAACGAGCTACTCTAATAAAAGACGGTGCAGATCTAATAAAAGACTGGCTACTTTTGATATACTCGTAGGTAATTTAACCACTCAAAAAATTGACAGTAAAATAAAAAATAATGCGTGTTTCAGATGAAAGTTGAAATTTTAATACAGTAGGGTGAATGAGGTCAATGCCTTCGGGTATGTTCGAGAGAATAGTGATTAGCCAACTAATTTTACCATCGTGAAATACATCGTTACTAAACATGAAGAGGGATATTACTATGGCGAAATTAAAATACATGTACAACTCACACAAGACACCCCGTCTTCAAAGATAAGAAAGCCCTCTGAACCAAAATTTACTGAAAAATTTATAGCACTTTTTATGAAAAGTGGCTAAATTAATGGCAAAAAGGGAGAAAATTTGTGTCGAAAATGGAGACATAAGTACTTTTATACTACATTTTTACACATATGGTACTTTATACCATTTTAGAGCATTATTTTTATCAATCAAATTCTAGGGGTCGTACTTCTAAACATATATTTATTTCCTATAAAACTAATAATTGAAATTAGACTTCTCTGTACATAGATAACTGTGAAAAGAAGTACACGCAATAATTTGAGAATATCCTGTTTGAAATTAGTTTAAGTTTAAGAATACCACTTGTAAAACATGTTTCAACAACTGAAAAGCTGATAAAACTTTTAGCACCGTACCAACAAAATCATCTATCGATTCTAATTGAAATGCAAAATAAAGTTTTATACTCCAAAACGTCTCGTAAAACCGCTTTGTTGATAAGCTTATCTTTGTGCGATTTAAGGTAAGCTTTTCCAGAATTTCCGTGGGCGGCACGCGAACGGAACGTGAAAACTCCATTTCCACTTTATTTATTTCATTGGCATATTCATATTTATAAGACATGTCCGTCGTGACTTATACATTAACTTATATCAAAAGCATAATTATAGTGCACAATATTTTTATATGTTAAAAAAATAAAATAAAAAAAAACACAATTCGAAACTAACGTAACCTGTAACGTATATAACCAGGGGTTCGATAGTGATTAACCCGGCCGTCGTGTGGTAGGGAACGTGTTGGGGTGTTGTGCGCATGCGCGATTCCAGCGGCGAGCGGTCGCCCTCTCGCGAGCACACTAACGCCGTCGCGCCCGTGAGCTGACGTCGATGTTTCCGCGGTATATTTTTATTATTGTATCATTGATAAATAGTTGTGATAAATTGCACGTGTTTGTTTTGCACCGTTCAAGTGGACGTTGAATGCACGACTATTAGATTTTTTGTGGACTAAATTTCATATTGTTTCATTCGATTTTGGTGATGCCAGTCGACTAACTAGGTTAGTACCCTTTTGATTTAGTAAATAGTCAACGCTAGACGTATTAGTAAAAACTTTAAACTTTTTTTGTAACTTTGATAACTATTCTGCAATAACATGGTTGTCTTGAAATAAGCACATATTTATTATTATTATTGTTATTAATAAAATACCGATTCAAGGGTTACTATTAAGAATTTATTATAATTTTAAGTACGTTGAATAATTGTTAGACCTTTTGAATATTTCTTAATTGGATTAGTGGTAACATAGATAAGAAAACATAGACAATAAATAAAAGTTATCGTTTTCTTTTTAATTTTATAACTTATATAAACTAGTAGGTAGGCGATTAAGTTTTATATTCATATTTCGAACAATTCAAAATAATGTAAGCTTAAAACAGATTAATTTCGTTGGCGGAACGCAAGAGACCGAAAGTTAATTAATGAATTTTCACGTTCATCAGGCATTTCTTTAGCAGTTCTGTAGAATATTTTATACACTATGATGAATGCTAGATAAGTTGCAAAGCGAGTTGTGAAAAAAATATCTTTGTTGAGAAAACGTTTTAAAATTTAAAATTACGAAGAAATTGACGGTTGATCTGATAATAAATGATACGCGTGGCTGAATGAATATGATGATTATGACTATCCATTGCATGCAAAAGTGTCCATGTCTTTTAGTATATTAATATGTGATGGAATGCAAGCTATATTCTTCTTGCAAAAACTTATGTCTAGGTTGACAGATACAACCGCAGGCGTTATGTTTGTATCTAAAAAAATTGTTTATGACCTTTGGATTACCATTTTATAGGCATCAACCAAGACGATCTGCCGCCATAACTTCGTTGTGTTCCGGTAGTCATACACGTGGGAGCCAGTACTCTAGGCGAGCACGCTTCTCCATATACGACCTTATTGACATTTAACACATGTGAACTTGTCAAATGTTAGTAATTTTTTGATTAAAAAATGTAGGCGCCGGAGCTAGTGAAATCATTAACTTAATGAACAGTATAGCCTTAAGCCACAACAAGTAATGGGAATAAGGCAGTGTTTTGTATTTGCACTCTTCATAGCGTACTATTTTTAGTTAAAAGAATATTATAGAAGTCACAAAGAAAACTGAATGTATTCACATAGAAAATTAATAACTTCCATATTGCTATAACGGTGTCAATTAGGTTCCAAAGTATATATTTATTATCTTTTATGCTATTAATTTCAAAAGTCCGTGTCAACAAAATGTATACATCAAAATTGTATCGCTACTCAAAAATTGTGTGTCAAAAAACAATGTACAGGTATTTAAATTAACGGATCAAATATATAAGATGTCTTAAATATGTAAGAACTCTTTTAAAATACTAGTTGTACAGTCAGCAAGAACTTTAATAATAAAAATATTATTGCTTCCTTTTTTATACGTACTTACCGCTCCGAAAACGTCTAAATTGCAAGTTTGTAGAATGTAAAGGTGTTGAAGAACGAACCGTTATTAACACCTTTAAAATTTCATGAAGCCATAAATTCAGCGATAAGAACCGTGATAAGGACAACGCTTTTGTTTCTTGTCTAAGCTTTTGCTAGAAACTTTGATTTGGTTTTCTTTATAATGTTTTTACATAAATACGAGATGTTTGTAATTAACAGTTTTTGTGTAATATAATTGAATAAAAAAGAAAGTAGAATGTACATTGGTTGTGATATAAAAATTACAAATTTTCTATTAAACGCTTCAATTAAAATATCCGCTTTTTTTTTAAGATTTTCATTGTGCCGTGAGATTTTTTGCTATAGATAAATCTCATTTGCCAAAGACTACCCTCGCAAATACCATTGCAGCGTCTGTTTTTGCTTTTTCCAATAGTGTGCAAATATTACTGTGTTCTAGTAACAGGCGCCAAGTGCGATGTTATGCTGAGTGAATCTTACTATATGAGTACTAGACTACATTTTTTTACGACAATAAGCTACCACTTCACCTCAATTACACTTTATGTTAATTGATAATGAGGCTGTAGATGATGAAGCGTGTTTAATCAGAATAGCCTAGCTCACATGTATGACTGCCTGAATACAACAACGCTGTTATGACAGTTGATGGCTACTGAAGGTCGAGTGGTCCGGGTGGTTTTTTAGAAAGTTCTGTCATCTCAATTATGTGGTCCCAGACAAACCAGAGACCTCCATGTTATAAAACATGCGTTTAACCAAAGAGTCAGAGACAGTCGAGAATTGTTTATATGCCTGTATAGATGTGAGTACAAGACTCATATTATTACGGATCTTAGAATCCAAGAGCAGGGGACGACAATAGATGGTATTTAAGTGGATGAAAATTTCAACGTAACCTTTACCCCCAAAGTGTGAGGAGGTATCCTTTAGAAGATTTTCTCTTAGATTCTATTCAATAAAAACGGCCAGTTAGGTGAACGTCCTTATCGTCTTGTGGCTTCGTTGATAGCCATTTTGGAATAGCGGATCCCGACGGCTCCACATACGACAACTCGTAGCCGCTTAATATTGATATTGTTAAAAATTTTTATCTCGTCCCACATGAATAATATAGAACTCTGATATTGAACTATACTAAGAAATCAATTAAATTTAAACATGATTGTCTACCATCATTATCACAAGAAATGTTGTTATAGAAGAAATAAATATAGTAAACACTTGTACATTTATAAGTTATTATTTATTTTTAAATAAAATTTATTGTATTCAAGTATAAGTAATTTGTGAATAAAAATAGTTCATAACTATTGTTGTAGAGTCAGTATAGTGTAGAAAAAGATAGATTTCCGTATCCGGTACGCCTGACGTGTATTCATTACAGAACGATGAATATTAAAGGCTCTGTAAGGCGGCCTTCTGTCTCATGCACCGCTGTAACTTCAACAGGCTCGGAATAAAATATGAGCTATTGTCCGGTGGTATATTCTCTTGGTATTTTTTATGGAAATGTAAGGTACCCATTCTATTTAAACCTTTGACTGGTAACATCTCTAACTTCAATCGCTTCACTAGAGCCGAAATCTGTTTACGGATTATAATTGTTTTACAGCAAATAGTACACAAAGCCATAGACCACAACGAAGGTATTCGTTTGACGCATAACTACTCAAATGTCAAACCACTGATTTGCTGCACGCATACACTCTTTGGTTTGATTTTTTATAGACCATTGGCTAAGACTTACCACAAACTTCACATTATGTTGTGTCAATTAGGTAGTAAATGGTGATGCATGCCCGCCTATTACCCTTTTGGTACGAGCGGAATAGAAAATTTATTTACCTTATAGTAATAAAAAAAATGTAGTTTTTATATTAAAAGATATATAAAAACAATATTATCAGTCATCAGATAAATGCCGAATATTCGGCGCCCGTATCGAAACGATTGACGCTATTACTTCAGATGGGATTATAGTCAGCCGCAGTGGTGTGCCTGTAAGGAAACCCAAACTTAAATATATTATATACATAAAAAAAAACATTATAATTTTTTTTTCCATTTTAATATCTTTGATTGTATTGATACTTTGTACCAGTAATTCGTATATGAGTACGGTATGCTAGCACTTTTGGGCTTGTAGAGTGATACCGCCACAGGTCAGGCGCTGGTAAATGAACGAATTCATTACACGAGCAAAACACCTAAACCAACGTGGATCATGGCGCCACACAGTTACGTATCGTTGTTTTGTATTACAATGAAACTCATAACCTTCTCGGAAGCCGATAAAGTACACGGAAGCCATTTCCAGAATTCGCTCACTCCTACACATAATAAATCCAATGTTCACGCTAGGTATCTTTATGCGATTTGTGTCGATTTCACCTTCATTGCACCCCGGCGTTATTACGCTCAGGGTCACGGGCTTGATTCGCCCAGCACGCTAATTAGATCTAATGCTAGATTGATGTTATATTTAGATAAACGAAACTTGGAGCTTTTGGTTTGAACATTACGGTGATTCTAAATTAATCATTACCGGTTATGTACTTAATGATTATATACATTATAGTAATTTATTGCTAGGCTGCAACCATAGTGGCTGTATTATATAAACATTAATTGACTCCATGGCGTTGTGGCGTATAGGAGGACCCAGGTTCGATTACGACCCAACCATCTACCGCCTTATTGTCATTTAACAATTGAAATTGGTGTCAAAAGAGTTAACCGACAGCTAAGAACGAACAAACCACCTATAATGGTTGGCTATAAGAATATATCAACTTATAGCATTGTGCAACTCATTCATTCACTTATAGCCTATAACCTTAAATAGAGGGGTATTATAAACGTAACTTACAGGATAATGTTCGCGTACATTTTTAAGAGATTTCTGCTTATGGTGCTGTTATAAAAACTTGTATTTTATAAGGATTGTATATATTGATTTCATTAGTATTGAAAGCATTCAGAAAGTAAGGAACGAAGTGTTTAGAAAAAATGTAATTATATGAAATTTTTCGCTTTATACATTTGTGTTCAACTCGGTCTCACGGCATACCGTCTCATAAAGCGACGTGAAATTTAAAATAAAAATATTTTTCTTTCACTATTATAAATGTATGCCCGTGCTTTGTCCAACCGTTTGCTCTGAATTTTTAAACATTGACGATTTACACTCATTAAAATATGATAAAAGTGTACAGAAAATTAATATCGCATAATTAACGCGTAGATGTTGCTATTTCTTTACCTATTATGTTAATTTTCTCTAAGAAAACTGCTACGACTCAAAGATAGGTAGATTTGTTTGTCAATGAGGATAACATAAAGAATAACATCATTAGTAGTACTTTCCAAGAACAGCTTTCGAGAATATTCGACGATCAGCAGCCAGCGTAGTGTATTCTGATTTTGACTCTATTCTCGTGAAGGCAGTTCCTCGACTCCCAGGCGGTGAGAGTAACAAGTGGGCTATATTTTTTTTTCTGTTTTTTGTCTGTTTATATATTAATTTATTGTATTAACACTTGGTTCACGGACACTTTTTCATGGTTTCATCTTCGAGACCACAGGAATTTCATATATATGCTTTTTTACAAAAACAAACATAAAGCAAAGTTGCCGTAAAGACGAAAAAAAAACTGATAATTCGGACACGTGGAATGTAGTGCAATTTTTAATAACGTTTTTGAGTCAAAATGACTCGTCCCGTGCACTTAGTGTTAATATAGTGCGAACCAGAAGCCTGTTTACCTTTCTATGTTGCGTTGTTCGATTCTTGTGTCATATATTTTTAGAAGAGCCTGGTTGGTAATTGGGTTTTTCGAATCCGCCGGGCCAGCACACTCAATATCTCACGCTCACATAACAGAACAGCTGTCTTCAGGCAATGGTACATAAGAGAGAATATACAAGGCGAGCACACTTCACAATCTCCAGCCTCATTGAAACGTAATATCTTAATGCGATTAAAAAAAATATTCATCAAAAATATTTTTTAATTAATATAACAGAGAACGTCCTAGATTTCAAAAGTTATCTTTTTCTATTCATTTGAACAGACAATATATTTCCAATCATATTATTATAACACAATGAAGCCTCACAGTTATCTAAAGGAGAAATAAAGGGCACAATATAAAAGGTCTACGTAATCCTCACTGACAGATACTTACTACACGGACAATATTTGTCCAAGGCGAGGCGAAGGTTTCTAACTATATAACTTTTCCTTTGCACACAAAGTTGTTTAGACAGAATTTAAGTTAGAATTTTCTTGTGTAGAATGGACTAATATTGGACTTCAATTTCATATGATTTAATGAGAATGAAGCCGAAGATATCGGTTATAAATATGAAAGAAAAACATTCGTTTACAGATGTACGATTACCGGCACAAAGCAATGCTGTTATAGCGGCAAATTGACATTACGAGGGTGGTTGGTATTCAAACTTGACCAATAACGTGTCTTCAATAACGAAACAAGAAAAGGTATCAACGTTGTCTTTAATTTTCTTTAACATTCAATGGCTAGTCATAATTAATTTCCTGACTTTCTTTAATATGGTTTTTTTTTTAACTGTTATGGGTCAACACTTGGCATCGATTTCACCTGATGACAAGTGACAATGAGGACGTAGATGATGATGCGTGTTCGCCCAAAATACATCTGGCTCTCATGTGTATGACTGCCGGAACACAGCAATGCTGTTATGGCGGCAGATTGACATTAAGGGTGGTAGCTAGCCAGGCGGGTTTAAAAAATCCTACTACCATTCGGAGTCCACTATTCCTGTGGCCCCGGATTCGAACCCAGGACTTCCGTGTTACAAGGCAAGCGACTAAAACATCGTTTTGGCTTTCCATATGTTTTTTTTTATTTGGAACATAATAAATTACTTCTTTTACACTATTTTATTCTTAATAATTATATGAAGTAAAGCCTAAGGGATCTTTACAGTTCTTCATAAAGAATATTTAACATTTATTTTTTGACTGATCCGTTGGTATAATGGCAGTAAACCAGCCTTTTACACCAGTGGTCGCGGGATCGATTCCCACTTATTACAAACATTAAACTTTTGTACAATTAATTAACATTTGTGATAGTTCTGTATCTGGCAGTTAATAAATATTAAACATTTATTTCAAAATATCAATATATGTGTATGGAAACCACATACTAGAGGTGCTTGGCTTCTTATTTTGGGATTGGAGTATTATGTGTGAAAAATGTCGCAAATATTTAATATAATTTTATTAATACGTTTTCCTCGAAATTCTTAGCAGAATTTATGTTTTTTATTACTAAAATGATCTTATGAATTCGAAATAATGTAAAAATTCGTTATTAATTTATTACTGAACACTATGATGTTCATGCACATACTTTCGGTAGTTATATAGCGTAACATGGTGCCAAGTTAAGTGATTGGCCACAGAGTAAGCTTTTAAGTTAATTATGAGCGGCGTTTATAAAATTTTATGTAAATATTTTCACGATAATATTAAAAAAAATATATGGAAGTATGCAGCGTCAGACTTTAGCTAGTGATGCTTGTGGTAGAATCTTATAATCGCAAAAAATTTCGTAATAAATACGGCAATAAAAATGCAAAATGTTACATTAAACACCATTTACAGTTTAACCACCACATAATATCGCATTTTCTTAAGAAAATATTCGTCGAACGTCGTCTTGATTATATAAGAATCCCATATTTCTCATTTATCTAATATTTTGTTTTTTTTTTTTTGTGGAATAAATACGATGTGATTTATAATCTAATTCATTGTGAAGAATTACTCATTGATAGGTTTTGCGATGTTGAAAGTGAACGAAGCTTCGGCAGCGGCAGTCGATTTCCGCAAATCATCCGCTGCGATGACAACGTTAGCGCACAAACACAATAACGGACATGACATTTATGTATGTAATAGACGTTTCTAGACGTTTGGCATTACCAACTAGAACTTATCTATGTAAGTGTATTTGATAACGATTAAATAATTTCGATGCAGTTCTTCTAAACGGCAAGAGGAGCAAGATTAATCGTGATGTTTTCTCAGCAAATAGTCGCTTCCGGTCTTCATCATTTACGAAACATGTATAATCTGTGATAATCGATAAAGATATAATAATGAAACAAAATAAAATTACACCTTAAAAATTTCCGTCGCATTTATTTCAATGTATCTGTTTTGTTTGAATGGCCTAGTTCGATTTTGTTCAACGATTTATCTCTAAAGATTTATGTTATTAACGGCAGCCTGAAACAAAGAGGAATACTTTGAAACTTAAATGTTTCACTATTTTTTTAATTAGAAAGTATCGATATTAAGTCTTTTAAAATACATAAATTATTATTTAAAATTAATGTGATAACAACAATAAAATTTATTTCTAATTTACCCCCTTATTTCCAAATACACTGCCGGCCAAAAGTTTGAGACCACCTTGAAAAAATTACAATATTGAATAAAACTCCAAAAGTTAGTGC
>DWQX01002206.1:0-22973 GCA_018245475.1 Pharmacophagus antenor
TATATATATATATAACAATATGTGGTAGTCACAGAATGAAATAATTTTAATATATACAAGAATAAATAAATAGAGCTTAAAGGTAGATTATCATAAGAGTTTTATCTACAGCAATGTGGTAATATAAGATACAATATATATAATAAAAATGTAGCGGCAGAAATATATGCACTAGGTTAACCCAAAAAATCCTTGAAAACGGCAGTAAGGTAAAAAAACATTTTTTTAGCATATTCCTTATTTTTATATAACAAACAGAACAAACTTTTATCATATGAGCTCAGAGTACAGTTCTTCAATATTTATTTTCCGTAATATATAGCAGGTTCGTAAAGAAGGGTAAAAATTGCTATTCACATTTCAATTTACTTTATGCTAATAATTATAACGACTGATACTTTTAGATAAACTATTAAACATTTACTTTTTTTTAGAGCATAACGCTTTCTTCATGGACAGCGAAAGCGTTACGCCCGTGATGCGCAAAAACCGCGAGCGCCTACACGAGGCTTAATATACTAGACAACGATTTACCTCCTAACATCTACCTAGACTTCTGTTACGATGGTTTGTGGAAGAAATGAAATTAATAATGATTCTTCAGCAGGTGTTCGATGACCGGATGGGTGATTTATTGGTGTTCCTCTTATCCTCTCTTTCTGCGGCACAACTTCTTCACACACTCCGGCGTTACAGTACCTTTTGTCTCTTTTGATTTGTTAAGTTATCATCTCCGCTGTAAAAGCATGTTCCTTGGCTGCATATACGACACAGGTACTAGTCACAGCTTCTATGCCCAGATAGTACCTAACTAGTAAAAGGTTTTTTTTATCGGCAAAACTCCAACATGAAGATCGGAGTCTATGTTTGCTTTAATCACATTCATTCCAGGTACCCTTTATATTTTGACCCATCCTTCATTGACGCCCACTATTTTTCTAACTTTATCCAGCACCTCCTCCCCTGTTTCTATCTCCGTTTCAGATGACACCACTACTGAGTGTAGGATGCTGCGTCCCTCAACTGTCTTCCCAACGTTTGTCGCCACCACGCTTGCGTACGTCGGGGTAGTGGTGTGAATTATTTCTTCCCTGTGCAGCCTGAGGCTTTCACCTAACTCCTCCATATTTTTATTGCACCGTTCCATCCTTTCCCTTGTCTCATTCATCAATTTAGTGTGCTCCTCTAACCTTATAATAATTTTGTTTTGCTCCGCACTTATTTTAGAGATATCATTTCTCCCGAGTCCCGTCACACCTTTTTCTCCACCTTTGTCTCCTTGCCCCTCTCCGCTAGTCCCTGATTCACTATCGGCTTTTTTAACAAGATGATATAGTCGCTCAACTGCTTTCTGCCTTCTGGTCCATTCTTGTTCGCGTAGCTACATTTGTAGCTTCTGTCGGCACCGCTCGCTTAGTCATGGTAGGGGTAGGGTCGGTATTAGCTGCTTCCCACTCGTTTATGCTCAACCTTACCTTTGACAATCCAGTAGATCCAGTAAAAGACCTACAATCATTATTCTTCTTGATGGGGGTTCTGATACCCATCATGTTGAGGTACCGATTCGTCCTTAAATTAAGTCAAATCAATATTGCGGTCAAAAGAACAAGATTTTGACAAGAACTGACAAAATACTGTCAAATAACAAGTAAAACAGTTCTCCAGTAAAATATTAGAGCTCTATGGTCTCTGTTCATCAATTCTTGTAATACCTAAAGTGGTACTGCATCGACTCCCAGAGGTCGATGATTAGTTTGAGGAGCTTTATGTCAATGGAAAAAATATAGGTCCATGAGATATAAATCTACTATAGAGATCAATTTTTAAAGTAATCAATTTGCAAAATATTATTAAGAGTTTTATATAAAACTGAAAAACACGCTAAGTGGTCGATAATCAAGACAAATTAGACTGGACAAATAGCTTTGACTATTATTACGTTCTAGTTGTTATTGACGAGCGTGGAAACTCCATAAACTACATTCTCAAGATGAGAGCTGCTATCCTTGAGTTTTAAGTTTAGATTCCATCCTAGCGACTCTAAATTCCATGAAAGGGATTCTACCAATAAGCTAATAGTTAGCCTTTGTGTGCGATAATTCAAAGCCACTCCGTGAAGAAAATATCTTTAGTTTTAACGCTCAACCGCCATTTTCACCTATGAGTGCTCACCTCGTGTGTTCTCATTCGTAATAGTGGACCTGAAAATAATGATGGTATGATGTTGTCTTTGATTAATGATCATGAGATTTTTGACAGCTGTCATTTGAATTAAAGCTGGTTGACTTTTGACGATATCTGTTTATGTTTTAGATTTCTAAAATAACTGAAAATAATCCATAAACATCTCGCATACTGAAACAGTAAACAGAACATTCTGTACTTATAGAAATGGCTCCTAAGGCTGGCGGAGATTCTGCGAAAGTTAATTCAACGGTGTATAAAAATAAAAGCAAGCCGACAGACGTACGGCTAAGTAATATTAATGCTGCTAAAGGTAATTCTATTTTCAATATTTTACTATCGACGATATGTTTTTGGTTTATTTATGATTATTTTTGCAATATTATTGTTTTATGAAGTTATATAAATCGATAAAGTAATAAGCTATGTAAACATTCCTATTATGTGAATATTCAACACGGGCTGTTTTTAATTTTAGTTGAAATAAGGTTTATAAGGACATGTTGAAGCAAACATGATGATGTTACCATAGGATGTTTGCGAAAGGCCATTTCGCATCAATTGTTTTGTAAAAAAATGTTTTGTTTTTACCAAAACGATTATAGATTGTTAGAGTTGTAAACAGCAAAAGGTTTACTACACTTTTTATTTACATGTTTGTATGCATGCTTCATGACCTCGTTAAATATTTTAAAATTAGTCAAAGAAAACTTTATTATGTAATAAATTCACCCATTAACATAAAATTTTGGTATTGACATGGGGCTTGTTAATTAGGCGATAAGGGTCTTAATCCCAAAATGGCAAACGTAAAACCCTTTTAGTCGCTTTTTACGATAGGCATGGGGCAGACATTAAGCTTATTCTATATAATATTATGACATTGAACAAAAATTACTACTTAGACACTGTGCTGGAAAGTAAACCAAAATCCAACAAAATTAAAAACGATATATTGAAATTATGAACTCCACAACATCGGAGATATTAATTTGTATAATTTGTTTTTTGACTGCCCCAATGGTGCAGTAGTTTAGCCACTTATCTTGTTATGCGAAGGTCCCGTGTGATTCCTGGGCCACAGTAGTAGTGGAGTGTGGATGGCAGGAGGGTTTTTCAAACCCGCCTGGCTAGTTACCATCATTAATGTCAATCTGCCACCATAACAGTATTGCTGTGTTCCAGTAGTTATACATGTCAGAGCCAGATTTGTTCTGGGTGAACACGCTTCACCATCTATGACTTCATTGTCACTTAACATCAGGTGAAATTGAGGCATAGTGTTAGCCCATTACAGATAAAAATTTAAAAAAACGTTTGAAATTATATATCTTCAATTGCTCTAATACCAACTTATATAGGTACAAAAATTATATACAACTTTGCTTTCAGCTGTGTCAGATGCAATTCGTACAAGTTTGGGACCTCGTGGAATGGATAAAATGGTACGTAATACTTCTTTATGTATAGTAACAGTCTTAAAAGAGAAAAATATCTATTTAGAAACATGTAAAAATATGAGTTAATAATCTATCATTATTTATATGTAAATATGTATAGTTTTGATATCACAAATTGGGAAGTAATACTATCAATTGTAATTACTGAATTTAGTGGCGGTACTCCCATACAAACCCAAAAGTCTGGCATACCCCATTTAAAAAATACAATGTACTAAAATTAATAAATCTTGATTGTTACAGAGTTTAAACAAGGCTATAAATATACAAAAATTGAATTTTTTTTAATGTAGGTAGGTATATTAGTGCTTGGACTTGCTCTGTCGGCACGCCCCTAACTGTATTATCTCAATGCTTCGTACTTTTCTCCTTACGCCCTTCAGACTATGTACCATCTATATGGGGCTATTATCTCCCATATTGAGAACCTATGTTTGAAATGGTATGACTTTAATGAAAGTGTTATAATAGTGTTCTTGGCTAGTCTAAATTTTAGCACATTGAATTTTGAATGTGTCATAAATTGATGTATTGTTTCAGATTCAAGCTGCTAATGGAGAAGTCACCATCACTAATGATGGTGCTACAATTTTGAAGCAAATGAGTGTCATCCATCCAGCTGCAAAAATGGTACTTTGTCTTATACTATATGCAGTGTATTTTTTTTATTATTTTCCTTTAATAGTTTACTGTTAACAATTTTTATTATTGTTCATACTTCTTTATTTTGCATGCTAGAAATGACTTTTCAATTACAGTTGGTGGAATTGTCTCGTGCACAAGACATAGAGGCTGGTGATGGCACTACGTCTGTTGTGGTAATAGCTGGTGCCCTTTTAGATGCAGCTGAAAAACTTTTACAAAAAGGTATTCATCCAACTGTTATATCTGATGGATTCCAGAAGGCACTCCAAATGGCTTTACAGGTAATATAAAAATACTTGTTATTGGGTTGGATTACATAATTACATTTCATACTAATTATTACTTAATAAATAAATTTTGAACACTATGTACATCATATATTTTTATTACATAGATTATACTATATTTTATGTGTATGTTCAGAGAAAAAAATATATAAACATTTGGGTGCACTGTTTCAATTTTTTTAATTATGGTTTGTAAGTTCTTTTTTCTGACATCAGAACTAAAGTATTGTCTGATGCCGATTATCAATAATTTTGTAAGTTATTATAAACTTTCAGAATTTAGATGTTATGATTGTGGGAGACATAATAACATCCTTGAAGTGTGATACTTAAACACAATATACCTATCTGTTCTTTTTTTTACTACAAATATTTGTACTAATCTACAACTGTGATACTGTACGATATCATTAAAAAATATTTGCTATTTACAGGTTGTTGAAGGTATGTCAACTCCTGTAGATCTTGCTAATGAAGATGCATTACTTAAAGCAGCTGCTACATCTTTGAATTCTAAAGTTGTTTCTCAACACTCTTCAATTTTAGCTCCGATTGCAGTTCAAGCAATTTGTGCTGGTATGTTTGAATCTAATTTCAATAAATCCAGGAGTAATCTTTTATTACTTTAGGATAACAGTTTAAATTTTTATTCCGTTATTATCCACAGCAACATTAACCTTTAACAGTCTAGAAAGATTTTCAAGTTTAATTCCTGCCCAAGTTCTAAGCTGTTTTTTGTATAGTGAGATATACTAAAAACATGTATGTGTAAAACAACAAGTCGCACATTACCTGCAAATATAACAACAACTAGAGTGATAATAAAATGAAAATGTTTTAACCGTTAAATGCGCGACATTTAAGTAACTAAAATTACAATGCCACTCATATTGGCGGCATTGGTCCATTAAGGGTTAACTGTATCAAGGTGGATAGTATATGATTAGCACCAGCTAATCTTGAATGTCTTATGTGTAACTCCTTGTTCAATTTGTGGCAATATTTTTTTGTCTATAATATGGATGAAATTACCTATTGAATCCACAGTAATTAATAATAATAATAAATAAATACAACAATAACTGAAATTGTTACATGTTTAACTCTTTGACTACATTTGACCTATCCATATTTCATGCATTTGTCTGGTCATACATACATGATGTGATTCATCATGGAAACTAAGATTTAACTAGTGCATTTTAACTTAATTCAAAATAATGCGTATCTGTTGCGGCCGAACTGATAATTTCAAGAGTATGTATACTTAAAGGGGAAAAAAAAGAAATTATGTGTACCCAAAGGTTAAACACAATGAAACTAGTTTGATTCTTAAAATGTAATAAATTTGTTATATATAGTTCTTATCTGTCAAATGTATAAATTAACGTTTATTAAAGTTGGAAACTATTAATACATATTTTTTCCAGTAATGGATCCTATTCCCGGAAGTGTTGGTGCCCGCGTTGATTTACGTGACGTTAAAGTAATTGAACGTATTGGTGGAACTGTAGAAGATACAGAATTAGTGCAAGGTCTTGTTATTCCACACAGAGCTGCCAATGTAAATGGACCGCATCGCATTGAAAAAGCAAAAGTTGGACTTATACAGTTCTGTATTTCACCACCCAAAACTGATGTAAGGCTCTATTGAACTTTGATCCTTAACTTCAAATGCTTTAAAACATTTACTGACATTATTTTGCCTAATTCATTTATCATCTCTGTATCAGAAAAGAATCATTATTAACTGTTATATATAATATTTTTTATAAATTTATTATATGTAATAATTTAAAAATTAGATTTTAAATATTCAAGAATTGTGCAGTAGAAACACATTTTCCAAATAGGCAATATTGTTGTAAAATACATGTTCAAATAATAGTAAAGATCTCAGTTTATTACTATTTAATTAATTTTCCTGTACTTTTCGTTTCCATATTCCAATTTTATTTTCTAATAAATTTCAGATGGACCACAATGTAATAGTTTCAGACTACGCTGCTATGGATCGTGTTTTAAAGGAAGAGCGACAATATATTTTGAACATCGTGAAACAAATTAAGAAAGCAGGGTGTAATGTTCTTTTAGTGCAAAAATCTATTTTAAGGTATAAATCTTATTATTAATGTTGTTTCAATGATCCTGAATAATCGTAATATCCAGTGATACATATTTTGGTTTCCATTTCCTATGTGTTGTAAAAAAGGATGCAATATGTTTATGTATGTAATCCTGCATAATAAATGAGTGATTCAGACAAAAATATATTCAAAACAGATATGAAGAACTGAAAAATTACCAACCAACTAATATATCCAGTGAAAAACAATTGATTATTACTGTTAAGTATATAAAGTTATAACACTCACGTTTATTTTTGTGTCTTTAATTATTTTGCAGGGATGCTTTGAGTGATTTAGCTATACATTTCTTGGATAAAATCAAAGCCATGGTCATTAAAGACATTGAACGTGAAGATATTGAATTTGTATGCAAAACTTTAGGTTGCCGCCCAATTGCATCTCTAGACCATTTTACGGCAGAAAACCTGGTCAATGTTGATTTAGTGGAAGAAATTAATGAGCCGGGTGGCAGATACATTAAGGTAAAATAATCTATTTTTATTATTAACATGGTCAACTTTTATGAATTAAAATTTTCATTTAATGAATTTCTAATTTTTTTTTTTTTATTTTTTATTTTTCTAACAATTTTAGATTTTTCAGTATATGCTCTCTCTGTTACTGTTTAAGTATTTAGTATTTGTATTTGGAATAAGAATAATATTATTATTATATAACAGTATGGCAAAACCTTGTGGAAAAGTAGATGCAGCATATAAAATATTTTTCTTTAATTTGAATTATTATTACAGATGACTGGATGTAACAATGGCGGTCGTACAGTATCGGTGTTGGTGCGTGGAACGAGTGGGGCTGTAGTAGCGGAGGCAGCGCGCTCTCTGCACGATGCTCTGTGTGTAGTGCGTTGCGTCGCTCGTAGACCCGCGCTCCTACCGGGCGGGGGTGCGCCCGAAGCCGCAGCATCTGCGGCCCTGGCCCGGGCCGCCATAGCAGCCCCCGGAGCTGATCACTACTGTTTGCGTGCTTACGCTGATGCTTTAGAAGTTGTACCTTCGACTCTCGCTGAAAACGCGGGTAAGTTGTTGCTATTTTTTTTTAATTTTTATTCTATTCCCATTAGAAATTTAGAGTTTAATTTCAAAAGATATTTATTTTTATCCTTACTTACATAGGACGATTCTAATATTTTTGAAACTGTATATGCTTGCTACAAATTAAAGCCTTTTCTGTGTAATGGTAATCAGTTTCTTTCCTATAATATTAAAACACTAATAAACTACTAGTTTTAACAGGCGACAGAAAAAAAATTCAACTCTAAAGCTGCGAAAATATGATCGAAAGATTTTGAATGTAAATAATATTTTAATGATTCTTTTTATTATGAAAAGTATTCTGAAACTTAGTTCCTTAATGATTAAAAAAAGTTAGCTCTCAAGGTGGGAAAATAGAATATTTGGATATTTTCAGTTTCTATTTGCCATCACTCCTAGTTATTGATAAAAGGATGTGGTACTGAAATATTATAAAAAATATTTTAATTATATAATATTTCAATCTATAATAATCTCTCGATGTAAATACCATACTTGCATTTATAGGGTTAAATCCAATCGAGACTGTAACTGAGTTACGCGCGGCGCATTCAGGCGGCACGTCGGGCTGCGGCTCCGGAGTCAACGTGCGCCGCGGTCGCGTAACCGATATGCGCCAAGAGCACGTGCTGCAACCACTCCACGTGACGGCCTCCGCCCTCGGCCTAGCTACAGAAACCGTACGCGCTATACTTAAGATCGACGACATTGTAAGTGAACACCATTATTTACTGCCAAAAGAAAAGGTTATAAGGTAACTTTATATTTAATTATACTATTAACACGTTGACGCCAGCGCGGTATACATTCGATTGTGTTCTGAACTATTAGACTCTGAGAATTAAAATAATGAAAATTTAACGTTTACTCATTAAAAACATTTGTTTTTGATAATAATTATAATCAATAATGTATCAGAAACATTTTTTTCGTTCAATAACATAAACATAATACAGTAATATACAAAAAATTCAAATATGGTTAAAATAACATAAAATTTAATATTGTTTTATTTTTAACTTCATTATTTATTGTTTTTTGTGTAATTTGTTAAAACATTCAAGCAAAATGCTGGCTGTCCTTCAATACTCACAATACGACTTAACTCTTTTAGTAATTTTAGTTACATAAGCTCTGCCCTTTTTATTGGACATATTTTTATGATAATAAATTCAATAAGATCTCACTGTACTACAGAGCAACAAACAACGCGTATGTAGGTCTGAACAGTCAATAATCACACGCGGCCAGATAAAATGCGATATTAATTTGAGCACCGCCTCATAGCAAAACAAATTAAAATCGGCCCAGGCGTGAACGTGTTAATATGTTAATGTTATGTTATATTATGTTAATGTTATGTTAATCACGATCCATTGATAAATTAGACTCCAACATAAATATCAATATATAGCCCAAATAGGCAATTTTACGCATAAAAACTAATCAGTACTTATAGGCGACACAATATTCATCAATAGTAATTAAACAGATATCTAAATTACATTAAAAAAGTTACAATACTTATCCTTTACCATTATATTGGGTTGGTTGAAATTTTTAGAAATGATAGTTTGTAAAAAAAACTGACAATTTTAATGAAGTTGTATACATTACAGATCTAGAACGAAATAGCGTAGTTAAAATCATTTTAAAGTGAAATGTATTAAAGTATGAACTGCTTCAATAACAAATTCATTACTAGTTTTGGATCACTCATATTTACACTTTAATCAATGACAGAATTGTAACATCTAAACAATATACTTTATAAACATTGTAGATGGACAATTATTATTTTGTCTAATAATATATCTAATTTGTTTCAGGTAAACACTCTCAACTAAAATATTTCTATTAGCAGGAACACTGACAGCTATTAACATGTTCCATACCATCTGTATACAAATGTACACACGGATGTTTCCATTTAAAGCGCTTTAAACAATGATTTGATGACAAATTTGATCCTATAAAATATAATTCACCAATACCAACTTTATGTATCAATCTTTAGACCAAAGCATCAAATGGCTTGTATAACAAATTGGCCAAAAAGTTTGGAAAGGAACATGTTAAAGAGAAAAATAATATGATTTATAATTGTACTAATTTTACTGTAACTCTTCTTAGTGCTTCATTCATAATATTAGCTAATAAAAAAGTATTTCCTTATATCTTCTATAATATTATTACTCTTTAAAAATTGTGTCATCTTGATTAGTAAAAATCCCTTTTTAAAACCGATTATAACTATTACAAGTTTGAATTTTAAAATAAAAAAATAAAAACCACCTGATTGTTTAATTTATTTAATCTTATATATGTTATGAATGTAACTTGTGCTATGAAATTGTGTAAGTGCAAAAACATTGTATGACGTAAACAATTCATATATTAAACTATCCACATATAAGATTATTTAAAGATCATATGAAATATGGTTCTGTAATAAGGTATATAAAAAACCATTAATTTTTTAGACTAAATTTAAATCATGTTATATATGACAATTTTCATATGGTACATTATTCACATTTAGAGCAAAATTAAATATATAAGCGGAAATAGAAATCATTTTACAGTATAGTATCTGATAATTGCTGTTTTAAAACGGCAGATGTTAATGTGAAGTGGTAAGTTGTTTGTCATATGTGCAGTGCAATTGTAGACATTCCACAAGCGTCAAATCAATTAACTTCTTCACGCCCTTGGCTACAAATGTGGATGTTTAGTTTTGCATTTACATTTAATGGACATTAATATATACATGAAAATCTATATATTATATTTTAATATTTCTTTACCTTCCATTACTTGTCCACTGGTGAAAATAAAATTAATAGGTTTTACTGGAATTTTAAAATTTACTTATATTTCTCTTTTGTTAATTAAGAATCATTCTTGAGGAGGTTAACAGAAAAAACATTTGTTTGACAAATCTAAATAAAAATTTTATGCAAAAAGTAAACATTAAATTATGATTACTGACACCTGTAATATGCATTCTATACAAACATTAATGTATTCAAGAGTTCATAGTTTTATGCAAGTTATCAAATTTCTTATTATCTTTGATAGGGGTGTATTTGGTTTGCGGCTTTAATATTGGTTTTAATAGCAGAAGGTGCTTTAGGCATAGCAGGTGCAGCAGGACCAAGCTGTGGCGCGGGTCCCCGTGATGCACTCATGCCAGCAGCACTAACTCCTGGCGGTACTATAGAAGGCATACCCGGACGAAGTCCTTTTCCTGTTCCTACTGCAGTAACTAAAGCATGTGTGTCTGCAATACTATGAGTAGGTTGAATACCTGCAATTACATATTAGCTTTAACATTAATAGTATAAATAGAAGAGTGGTTAAACAAATTTTTAAATCTCTTCAAATAAGATAGATCAGATTAGATTTAGGAACTTGAGAGCTGGTTATGGGTGAGGGATAAATAACAAGTTGTATGTTACAATAGAGCCTATAAGTTAATGAGTGTAGGGTTAATGAAAAATTTGTTATAATGTTGAAAATATATTTTTAAGTGGCCTGCATATGCTTCACAATCTTTTAATCTTAACTATAAATGCATATACATATATACTATCATAAAACCCACCATTCCATTTATGCTATAAAATCTGAATAGTTGTGTAAGAATACATATATGTATATGTTTCAAATTCTATTCTAATATTGTCTGCATTCATAGTTCAGTGCATATTGTGATAAGAGTACCTGTAAATATATGCTGGTTTGAAGGAACAAAATAATGAAACTGTCACCTGCTGATCTCATAGAATCTCCTTCCCAATCTTCGCGGCCTTTGGATATAATTTCCCACACATGGCTTATAACTTTTGTGAATTGTGCCACTTGTTTCTATACAGTGAAATAATAAATGTTTTACATTTTTCAATAAATATTACTTATTATAAAAAAGGATGTTAGAAATATTGGAATTATTGCAGATTATAAATATGTCAAATTATGTCCACAAATGTTTAATTTTATTTTTGGAAAATGATCCATCTTTTTCACTCATAATTATAATTAAAGTTTAAATGTTATTACTTGCGCTGTGTCATGACTAAGTGTACTGGCTTTGTGGTTAAATTGCTGTAGACGCTGTTCTGCCTGAGGTTCGGGTTTTGTTCTTAATAAATCTGGTACTAGATCATGTGTGCATGCTGGAACACGGCCTTCGGTTAAACGAACTAAAGCTTCATCACGTTCACAGACCAATTGTAAAGGTAGAACTACTACAGACCGTAATGAGGGGGCTACTTCAGATTGAAGTATTTTACTCAGACCTGTAAGCTAAATAAAGTTTTATTATTATGATCAACAATGCTTCAACAAGAGATAAAGTAGTCAATGTTAAAGTCAACATTGGAGCTTAAACCTAAATTTCAAACGAGATCTGGGTATTGAATATGTATAAAGTGATAATTTTTATTATTGCATAAATAATCTATTTTTAATTGATCATGAATTGTTATGTCATCCAAAAACTTGATATATATTAATATATAAAACTTGATGTTTCACAAAAATAGACGCATTTTTTAGATATTATCCTGAAAATTTTTACAATATCTTTACACCACAGGTCATACAGCTTTAAGATTTTAATAAGCAATCAGCAATACGAGGGTGTGAATTTTTATTCTCATTGCAATTCAGTTTTAACCTGTTACTAAAAGGATGTAAATTGAAAAGTTTACAAAAAACTGTTATCAAATATTTCAAAATTAAAAATACTTACATGTCCTGATAAAATCGCATAATTGTCTAAAAAAGTCGGCCAATTAATAGTTTCATATTCATTTTCTAACTTTGTTATAAGTGCTTGTATAGCAGTTTTGAGATCGTTTACTCTATTTAATATAGCATGTAATGTTGCTTCTAATTGTTTCTCTTCCCGTTGCATACTTAAATGATTACCTTAATTCAGCATTGGTTCAAATCTTTCAAACCTTTATTACCAAATGTGTGTTATTGAGTAAACATGCACACACGATGTTTAATAGTTTACACTTTATTCATAACCAAATAAATATAGTACAAAAATAATCCACGTATATCCTTAATATGCAAGACAGTCTGTATACGTACTGTATTAGTATTTTACGTACATTGTATTGCAAAAAGTCAACGTATAGATTAGACATTTGCTTCTGCTGCTACTGGGTTCGGTGAAGTTTTGCGCTGTTAGTCTTTTTGACGACTATTACAGTTTCATCGAAACTGGCCCACAGATCCGGTGATCCGTGAGCTCTCAATTAGGCATTTTATAAATTAAATTACTTTATGTAAATTATACTTAAGTTATTAGAGTTGAGACGTTTTTAAGCTAAAACGTAAAATACTAGTTAATACAAAGTAACAGTCAGTCACTGCGAAATGAGTCCATTGTATCGGTGACTGTTTTTATAAAATTGTAAGAAATACCGAGTGTAACAGCATTTTATTACTTTTAATAAAATACTACGTTCTTTTCTTCTGCACATACATATCTAGTAGTGCAGTGAAAAAGGTAACAACGTGTTAAGCCGTAGTAACTGCTGTTGCTGCTGCTGGGTTCCGAGAAGTTAGCGCTGTTAGTCTTTTTGACTATTATTACAATTTTAAGTGAACTGGCTCACGAATCCGGTGATCCGTGAGCTCACAAGCCGCAATAAGTTATGGCTATGCAACATATAGGAATAGTTTGGCATAAAATCTGTTACAGAACAGTTTCGTTTTGTTATGAACAGAAAGAGGTTTAAATAAATTAATGAAGAGACGAAATAAGAAAATATAGTTCTGCTAATAGTTATGTAGCAGACTATAATTATAAATGATAATTTTATTTTTGGGAATACATTCAGACATTTGACACATTTTTAAAATTACCCTGTCTGTGGTTACTAAGAAACACTGTCATTAAGCATTTGTTATACAATTTGGTCCGAGTATAGAGTTTTTAAAAATTATCTGTTAATGATATTGTGTAGTCATAGTGACTATCATACCTAGTCTAAATTTTACCTAGAATTTCCTTATACTACTACTATACCTTATACTACTTTTATGCGGATTATCTTTGACCTTATTGAATGTGTACGTAATTATAAAATATAAATTAAAGTTGTTTAATCCGACTACTTTGTGGTATTAATTTATCAATATTTTGTAAACATTTTAAATAATTAATATGTTATTTAATTACAATTATTTACAAAACATCACTTTATATTTACAACACTTTATTTTATTATAGATGACTTTTTATAATATTATAATTAATTAGTAATAATATAATTCACGCACTAGTAAGTTATATTTAGTTACACTTATCTATTTGCAATGTTGGTAGCTATCAAGCTGACTTCACTTGACGAGGATCGAGTATTGCATTCACTGAATAATAAACTGTAGTAAATGTTACATTATGACAAACAATGCAACCTAAACAAAAACATTAAAATAATTGCGATATATTAACATATTTAAAAAAATGTGTTCTGTAGAACAAATAGCAGACTGCGGTGATATTTCTAGTTTAGGAAGATCTCTTTTTATACCTGAAAAAGAAGGTAAGAATACTTTTTGTTTAAACTTGTTTATGTATTCACATATACACATTAATTTCAATTGTTTTTAGATACGAATTGGCTTTCTCATTGTTCTCTATCATTGTCATCGTGTGGTAACTTATTGGCTGTGGGCTATAAGAGTCGTCTTTGTCTTCTAACTAGCCAATGGATTAATGCCATTGAGAGGAATACATTTTTGATATCTTGGAGCGGAACGTTACCTGCAGATATAAATGCCATTTTGGTCTTATCTATTTGCCCATCTAATCAAACATCACAGGTGGGGGTCACTTATAGCTGGAGTGATTTACTTTTGAATCCATATTTGCAATAATAACGTTTTGATATATTTGCAGAATGGCCCTGATTGGTTCTGCATTATTATTGGATTTCATAATGGAAACATTGGTTTTTATACTAACACAGGACATTTATTATTATTTGAAAAACTGGATGATAGACCTGTTATTAAGATATCATGTCACACTGGAACGTATGGGACATTACCAGATGATGTGCATGTTATATTTCAAGGGAGTGTTTGCATATTGTCTGGTTCTAGTTTATTTCAAACGCTTCGTAATGGTAAAGCACAGTTAGCTCGAGGTGAGTTCTGATTAATATATAGTCCTGTATTTATACAAATAAGTTTGTGAACCCTATATGAATAGAAAATACTTATTAGCTGATCTGGTAACTTCATATTGCCTAAATATCAATATATGTTGTGTAACCTTGTAGTTAAACTTAATTTATTTAGTGTTAAAGTACTCTGATATCCTAACAACTTTTCATTGTATTACTGTAATAAATACTTAAATTGAAAATTTTATGATATCCTGTAGGAATACTTTATTTTTGGAGAATAAAAAGTAAATGTTATTCTATAAAATAACTGCTCCACTTGCCAAGTTTCATGAAAATCTGTTAAGTAGTTTTTGTGATGAAGGGTCAAAGAGACATTAAATTTTTCTCTTCTATGTTTTTAAAAAAGTGTATTACCCTAAAAAATATTCAATGTACAAATTTGGCTAAGTTACCATCTTATTATACATAGAGATTATATTATGCATATTTTTATTATTATATTATTTTAAGTGATTTTTCTATAGCTTTATTTATACCTCACTTGGCAAAACACTAGACTTTAACTGTCCTAAATTATTTCCCGTTCTCTTTATAACATTTATTTAAACAAGACACTCCTGAAGTAAATTTTGTTATTTTTTTTTTGTTTTATTGAAGGAAAACATAGCTTCAATAAAATTTCTATTGAATTATAAATAGGAATAAGAATTAAATAGTACACAATTTAATTTTAGTACAAGCAGGTATTCAAAATGAGTACATAATTGAGAGTCGTAACATAAGTATAAGGAGATGGTCATTTACTGAACAAGATTTGATTAATGATGCATGTGTTGTTGGCCTTGAGCTGAAAAATACATTTGATCACTTTTTGGCTGCTTCAACTTATGGGGGCTATGAAACTTGGTACGTTTTTTATGTCATTATTGAAATTGAAAACTCAGTAAAATATATATTTTTGAGTGTTCTATACTTGACAAAAAATAATTATATTTTCACAAAGTCAATCTGCCTCCAATTGTTACCCATTAAACCCTCTCATTATCCTAAATTCAATGGAAAGCTTATCCTTCACTTTGTACACCTTGTGCTTCATCCTGTACTGGTTCAAGGGTTTTGAACATCTAAGCTGAACAAAATTTAGCACCATTTCATACAAAAATATACAAATTTACAGCAAATTTAAAAAAATTGAAAAAAAGGCATAAAATCAAAATATTGCTATAAAGAACTGTAAATAAATTATTAATTTAAAAATAATATAAGTTTTTTTTTATAAAATGATCAATATTGATTTATAAAATCTTAAAAAATAATGTATTCAAAAAAAATATGTTTATATTAATGCCTCTCAAAATTGAGCGCCTCCGCCAATCGCTGGTCGTTGGCCTCATCTTAACATTCTCATTACCTAGAATGAACGACAGTTGCATATGGTTCAGTTCCATAAAAACTTTCCCACTACAACTTCTTGTCCAGTTTATTCCAAAAAACTACAGTACAAAGTTCATCAGACAATGAAAGGTGATAAAAAATTTTCCAGGATTGCAATGAGATTAGGATGCATTTGATACTGTTACCAGGCTACTGTAACCACTTATCATTAGGTGGGCTATGTGCTTACCTGCCAACTCAATTGCATAAAAAAGTCATAATCTAACATCATAAACTATTTTTAGAGAAATAAAAAGGATTTTCATCATAAGTTGGAACATGCCCATATGTATGCAGATAAGCATATGCCTATTTAAAGATCCTTCATATCAGACAAGCCTGCATTGAATTCGGTAGCTTCCAGGATTGTGGCAATAAAGCTCATATTGTGAGAGGCAATTAACTACAAACTATACTGCTAGTGTTCTGCAATTTTTTAAATTAAATAATGTGAATTTATGCTTAATTGATCTGTCATGTGTTGCTGAAGCGAAAATTTTATAACATTTGTATTATATCTGTTTACTAAATTATCATTTATAGTTTTACCACATTAATCATCTTTGTATCCATAGGTACAGATCTATTCCTCCAGTCAATAGTTTAATTTTAACAGTTGGAGTCAAACCATATACTGCTTTCCATTATGCTCTTGAAGGAGGTACAACTCCGCCTTTACAAGATGTGGCAAGAGCTGTTGCAAACAAAATTAAGTCAGCACTTCCGTAAGTTAAAATTACTATTGTGTTCATAAAATGCTACTAATATATAAATGTATCATTGAATATGCATTTTTGCATAAACAGTTTAATTGACTAATTTTTTGTGTTCTTAGTGGTTGGCTGGGTGGTGGTGCTTCAACAGAAAATATGGCCACAAATGCTGACACAATTATTCGATCAGAATTATTGTCAATGCGTAATGGTATATATGATTTTCAACGGCACGGAACTTACATTGCAATATCGCCGGATCGTCGCCTTGCAGCGTTAGTTGACAACCTTGGTCGAATTGCAGTACTCGATGTCAATAGTGGTTACATAATTAGACTTTTTAAAGGCTACAGAGATGCACAATGTGCATTCGTTCAGGTATGTGTATAGTGAGAAATTCGCCTTTCAGCGAATTTTCCCAAGTCGAGCAATAATGTACAACTGTTCATATTTTTTACTCAAAATGCTTATATTATTTAATAGTTAAACATTTTTATAAACAAATGACACTTCTATTTAAATTAAATTTATTATAGCAAAACATTACTTCATAGTTACACATAATGGCTACAGGTGGAGCTTTACTAAAAATAATATTTAATACCCCTAAAAAAACTTTATTAAAAGTAAAGAAATTTATTAAACTAAATAATTAACTGGTTAATACAGTAATTAAATGTATATTATTAGATTTTTTTTCAGGTTTTTGATACAAACAAAGAAAAACCGCAACTTTCAATTATAAAAGATATCAAAAGAGCTATATTTCTAATTATTTACAACCCTAAAAAAGGTTTGATAGATATTCGTTTAATGCAAATAGGCAATCGTGTCGCAGTATTTACGGCTACTAAAAATGGAAAACTATTGTATAACAGTTGTGGATTAGTCGGAGCTGAAAAGAATTATACACATAAGAAACTTAACATGCCCGCGTTTCAATGTGTATTGATAGATCCCGATGGCAAGTTAAAGAAATTTAATATACCCTTTTATTATTCTTTAGAAGGTGAACATTTAGAACGTTCCAAAGATTTACACATATTACGAGAAATACGCGAATGTATGAAAAAACCGCATCCATTATCAGAAGAAATCAAAGATCATATAATTGATAAGGTGAAAGATCTTAACACCTTAGAGGTAAAAAAACATTGTATAGAAATATTTATAAGGAATGGTGATATGCCACTTGATATTGTTGCATCGTGCTTGGAAATATTTTGGACAAGTATTAATGAAAAAAGTATAAATAATCAAGCACTAAATATTAAAAACTATTTTGCGCAATTGGCTTTACTGTTCTTTTTTTACAGAAGTATAACCAATGATCTTTGTGATGAAATGGATGAAATTCTTCTTAAAGTATATAAATATCTTAATCTTGTTTATATGGAACATGATGATTATTTAGATCAACCATTTCAAAGTTTTCACCTTCTGGAAGACGATAATTGCATTTTGGAAAGATTGTTGATCTTAGCTGAAGAAAACAATTTTAAAGAGCAACAGCTGAGAGTTTCTTTTGTCGAATGTAATAGAACCACATACAAAGAATTTGTATCTAATTTTGTTTTAAATAGTAAATCTAAAATTGTTTGCTTGAAACCTGACATTCCGAATGAGAGACTTGACAGTTTGGCTGCTAATATTTTTAGATCACTGTTTAATCTAAAAAATATCAATAATTTGGCAAGTGTTGTCAGGAGAAGTCAAATTGATCCTAAAGAAATTGTTAAACTTCTAATTATACATTTAATGAATATACCATTAGATAAAATAAATATTGAAATAATTGACAAATTTATTCAAATTTTATACAATCTTTGTACTGTTACTAATGGAGCAACTAACATAACCTACAATGATATTTCCCCATGGTGGCAAAGTGTTCGTGACATGCTAGTAGAAATGCGATGTCCGTTAAGAAGCATGATGGTAGCAATGGCTTGTAAAGCGGTAGCAAGATTTTTTGAAGGCCTCCCGCCTGGAGGAGAAGAAGCATGGGAATCGGTCACTAAAGAAAATGCTAAATGGGGTATTTTAATAGGTAAACTAGAAGATATTTCAATTCTTAGCATTGCTCTGTTGTTCAACGGAATTTTTAAAGGGAAAACGTTGCCCAAACTGCAAGTTCAAGAATTAAATATAAATTTAAAATACATATACACCAGAGGCAAAGGGTCTGTGACTGAATTAATAGCAAAATGGTTATGTAGTATGGGAGTTCTACCTG
Source organism: Pharmacophagus antenor (assembly GCA_018245475.1). Classification (NCBI taxonomy): domain Eukaryota; kingdom Metazoa; phylum Arthropoda; class Insecta; order Lepidoptera; family Papilionidae; genus Pharmacophagus; species Pharmacophagus antenor. The sequence continues at coordinate 19,298 of DWQX01002206.1, forward strand.
AGGCTATCGTTGCCAACGAGTTAATAGATAAATATTCCGATAATAACATAGACACTAACGACGACAGCGGGGAGTCTACACATTTATTTTTAGAGAATTCAAGAATGTATGTGTACGAAAATCAATCTTTATTTAAATGGTTTTCTCTTCTACGCCGACAGTTCCCATTGAGCACTATGTCAGATTACATTATTGCAAACATGTGCTGGGAATACGCAATGAACTGGCAGAAATGTACGAAATTAAACGAAAATATTAACGCTGTGATTCATTGCCTAAATCACATATCTAACTTACATTTACGGCTTGGTTTATTTTCTATTATTTGGTCTACATATTTAAAGCATGTGTTCGAAATATGTTGTCGTTTAATTAACAAAGTTGGAAAACTACCTAAAGACCATCTGTGCTTACAAGATTTAGGATTTAATAGTGACAATTTGATAAGTTTCTTGAAAATCGTAACACAATACTTACACGAATTTCGTATTTGTTTAACAACATCGATGACGCAGGACAAAAGACCCATACAATTGGAAAAAATTTGGGATGAGAACATACCTTCATTAGTGGAGGTTGCACAAGATATTAAAAATATTAATAACGATATTTTGAGTCTTAATTATCAGATTTCTTGTACAATTAACTATCAATGTCATTTTAATGTGAAATTCCCCAAAGCTTTAGAAACGTTATATGATATAGATTATCAATACCTCATCGAGGCCCTAGTGGGTAATGTGGCACAATCAGATGTAAGCGTGAAAACCTCCGGAAAAATTTTAAATTCCAGAATGAAATTTTTGACAAAATTGATTAGAGCTGCTATAGACACAATAACTTGTGTTAATAGTGACGGTACAAATTTTATTTACAATAACGAGGACTGTTTGCGTTGGTTGGAAAACATAAGTGATTTGGCAGAATTGTGGCATATAGAGGAGAGTTTCGTAAAGCATCAGTATGTAAGTATACTTTTCTGTTGTCAATAGGTTAAGACTAGATCTGAACTGACACGTGATCTTAACTTCTGTTATTAATTAAATAATAGAACTGTGTGACTATCTTAATTCCAAATAAGTTTTACTTGAAATAGCTTCAGTTAATGCTTCAACCAGGCGCGTGTTCGTAATGCGTCAATTTGCACTATACACATGTAAACAATACACTGACCGAGAAAAATGTGTAGACGTACGGTATATGTCATTATCAATATAGGAAAAAATATAAAGACGTACAATACACCTCAAAATAGTACAAGAGGTTAAGTAACAATGAAGTCATAAATAGAGAAGCGTGCTCGCCCAAAGGACTCTTTTCACCCAAAGGAGGCTTTTACGTGCCGGAATAAAGGAATGCTGTTATAGCGGCAGATTGGCATGAGGGTGGTAGCTAATGAGACAGGTTCGAGAAAACTCCACAACTTATGTGGACATGGAATCGAAACTGGGGCCTCCGTGTTACAAGGCAAGTGGCAAATCGCTGTGTCATGGAGACAATTAATATGAAGTATTAATTTGTAAGTATAAGTAACCTGTTAATATCTATTGAATCACTCTATTTGTTCAGTTCCTACTTATCAGTCGTTTTAGTAGTTGTTTCTGTGGTTTTTATTTTTTATTACATTGTTTTAGGTTGTGGGATTATATCACATGGGTTATGATCAACCAGCACAGTCCGCAGTTGGTTCAGTCGTAGACCCTGAAAAGCTTCTTATACCAATACTAGCAATTACAATACAAAGATTGAAACGTAATCTCGAGAAGTGCAAAAATCAACCAGAATGGATTGTCACAGTGCCACCTCAACTTTACAAACGCTTGCAGAATACGGTATATTAGATAAATAAAAATAATGATAATAAAGTAAAATACAAAAATTACACCCATATAAAGAAAATTTAATAAACATAAAATTACCGAAAATTTAGATCTTTATATACATAATATACAGGTAACTGTGCTGTATAAAGATCTAACTACTTTATACAGCACAGTTACCTGTATATTTTACCAATACATGTCGTAAAATGTACAATTATGACAAATTCAAATAATACTTTGAAATTTTATCTCTGCTGAAATTAACTTTGTGATCTTAGTTTATGTATAAAATCAGTTCATATTTATTTCATAACTTTAAAAATGTTATGTTTTTCATAAATAAAATAATTTTCAAAAATATTTATTTGAAACGAATAATAAGCACTAATGTGGTTTTATTTAACATTTTTTTAATAAAAATATCTTTTTATTGAATTCACACAATTCATGTAATATCCGTAAAAATAATAATTTTAAGGAAGTGTCCACTTTTTGACTGATCCTCAAACTTTAGGTAAATATATTCAGCCTATTCCGATCAGTGATAATCAGTGACGTTTTTTCTCTTGATATAGAAATTACTGTATCTCAGGAGACTATTAAGATTGACACTCATTGATTTTTCACAATAATTATAACAAGCATCTATAGCTTGCGGTGACCGCTCTCTATTTTGCGCGCGTTGTTTGCCACCGTATTTGTATAGTCTTCTGCAGAACCCATTTATAGGTCCTATATCATATGCTAAGTTCCATCTCATTCGGATTAACAAGGGACGAATCAAATAAGCACATTTACTTTTAAATATATATATTTTTTATTTGCAGACTCTGGATGTATCTATTCCTGCTAACCCTTCTCTATCCACAACAATGTTCATTGTACAGAAACTTCTATCACAAATAGATAAAAAATCAACCGGCGAAACTTCCGTTAACTTCTCAAATATAAAATTAGCAGAACTAATTGTTGAAACTTGTGATGTACTCGTGCGTAGAAATTTGGGGTAAGGCCATATGTGTAGAAAATCCAATAAAATTTGCTTTATCAGACTATGTAGCTAGTCAAAAAGATCTCTTGTTTCTGAATGCTTGCATTTTTACGATTAAAAATATGTACATACTCTATCTTATTTGTTAAATTGAAATTTGCTACAATGAATATCATACACGTAAGTTTTATTGCATATAATTTTAATAAATATTAGCAAAATGTTACTGTGTTTTTTATTTAATAAAAAGTAATAAAAGATAAAAGCGTTACAGATTCAAACATCCATTCAGAGTACTACTAAAAAATTAATATGACACGTAATGATACGAAAATAGAATTATTCAACAAAGAATTTAACGATTTACAATTATATAATGTCAGTTGTAATTTATAAAGAAATCTCATATCTATACAATATATTAAATTGCCTGCGTGGCGCAGTGGTTTATCGTTTGCTAATAACGAATTTCCAACAAGTTGTTCTTCTTTAACATCCTTGGTAATCTGTCCATATAAAATTCGAAGCCTTGACTGATTCACTCACTAAATGACCGATACATATATAAATGCGCAGCCTAGCCCATTAGTTCTAAAGACGACTATTGGAGGTGTGTACTTTGGGATAGGCAGGTATCCAGTAAGAAAGGGTTTTTTGAAATTCAGACCCTTAAGCTAGGAAAGGAGATGCATATTTCATTGAAATTTTATTCACCGAGTCGATGGATTAGAAAATTGGTACACATACACTGAAGAGAGAATAATCTTAATAAAATTGTACTTTGTTTATGGTACGTAATTACAAACCATGTACAATGTAAAATCTTTCATTTTTTTTCTTATATATATATATATATATATAT
>DWQX01002207.1:0-22972 GCA_018245475.1 Pharmacophagus antenor
TATATATATATTTATGATGTATATATATATATATATATACATCATAAATATACATTTTAATATTTTATATCGGCTTTAAGTGTGTGATTGATACATAAATTCTACTTTAGGCATAGTAGAGGATGCAGTGTTGGACACTTGGGTTTTTATATTCTTTTTCTATGCTATTGAGACAATAGACGTATTAAAGCAGATAGAAATGGCGGCGAAACCCCGCTGTGCTCCTACTGCGTGACTCAGTAAATGAGGCTTTAATGCGACTGCAAACCACTTATGAATATTAATAATGGGTCATTGTGAATGCAATGATTTAGAGAGGAAAGATTTATACTGTGAAATTTATTTATAAAACCATTTGATCACAGGGGGCTAACTAGCTGTCCACAAGAAATACGGGTTTTTTCATTGCCTACTTATGTATCCGTAATCGCAATATCTATTTTTACTAGCAGTATAAGTTGAATATATTTTTATTTGTTATATTTAATTAAACCAATATGTACATAAACATAAATTATTAATTTTCATAACATTTTTATCTTTTCTGTTATACATAAAAATACTGTTTTAGGGTGGAATGTATACACACGTATTACATATCTCGAAATCGTTCTGTTGAAGATATGAAATCTCGTTACTGTTGGTTTTATGTTACTGTCGTCTTGAGTGTACTTGTTTTCGTTATGAATGACAACTTTCTGTTTCATATGAGTTCGACTGCAAAATTATTGAAGCGTATAAGTCAATAAACTTTGGGCTGTGACTTTTTTAACAATGAGCTAATTGAGTAATAGACGAAGTTTTTTCATAATTTGTGAAGCTAAGTATTCGATGGTGTTTACTTGAAATAATGTAATTATAATAGTTTACTTATAAAATTATTTGATTATTTTGTAATTGTGTAAAAGAAACAATAAATACCTCTAATAGCTTTAAAAATTCAGTGGTTTATAACCACAAGTCCCATAACATATGGTTAATAGATGTAAATTTATGTCTAAACATTTGAGAATTTATTAAAAACAATTATAAATAAAATGTCCAAGAAAGTATAAAGCGATGACTTTAAAAAGACTCAATATATATGAAATATAATATTTATAGTTAAGCAACCTTTATCCGTAGATTCTTGTACCATAAACTTTGTTAAAAAACAATTAGAGTAACAGATGCCATAATTTACAAGGGATAAAGCCTACTAACCATTACTATGTATATCCAGTACGATTATTTTAAAGTGAACATTGTGCTCAAATGGAAAGATATAAAGACGCAAGTCATCTACAGTAACAAGCAGTGGGTCCTGTTACGTGGTAAGATATAGACACTGCAAGTCGAGGAAAGTGGAACTTAAATTATCTTTTTCTTATTTAAAGATCATCAACCCGTCAAAGAAAGGGGTACCCTTTTAAAAACAAACCATAAGATTACACTACACTAGGTGTAATATACACTTGATAGTGCAGTATCAATGAACTGTTTTGTAACAACTTAAAAATTGACTTTCAATTCTTAACATTCTGCAAATAGGACAGAAGTTAAAACTATTAGATATAGTAAGAGTTCAAACCTAATGAAATAGTTTAAAAGGTATTGTTAATCATCTTCTGCCTTCTTCTGGCTCGCCTTCGGCGGATGACTGCTGATATGAAAAACATATAAAAATAATATAAAAAAAGTACTAAACTTTTTTTTTAATTTTTTAACGTTTTTTTTTATCTTCAATATTAGAATCAGTATGGATACATCAATACAAATTCAGTTATTTCTGAATGTTTCAGATCTACAATTTCTTACTCATATGAGAACAGGTTTCATTTAGATGAGAAATTACAAATCTTAAGGACATTAGCGAGCAATATTTTAACACAAAGAATAACACAAAAAAGATTTCCCAATCTCAAAGTACTCTATAACAATTTGTATCTAATAATATTTACTTAGTGCATATGTTGCATTATTAATTGTTCGTTAAAAGGTGTGTTTATTCTTGAACTTTACGTTTCCGAACCTTATTAGGACCATAACAACATAACACGCATGCGCAGAGTCATGTGTGGCCAGTTTTAAATATCGCCACTCACGCACGCATCGGCCTCGGTGAAGGGATCGAGGCGGCCTCTCAATTGCGTTAATAGGAGGCAGAGAAGCTCGAGTTTCAATTACGCTTTCATCGGCTTCTGGCCAATGTATTATGTTTAATTTGCAATCATTAAACGAATTCCAATTGAATGTGATGATTTTAAATTAAATAGAGTTTATGTGCTACAGACTGTTTATGTAGATACATTTAGAAATTCTTTTAGGCATAGATACAACAATTCTTCAATATTAATAATTTTACAATTGTATTCTTATGTTGTATTTTTAATAATCTTTTTGAAATTGTGGCCAGGGCAATATTTTAAATTGGAATTACTTTCTTAATTCGAACGTGTCTCGGGGCGAAAGCCTTGAATTTTTTTTTGTCTTTATATTGCAATTGTTAATTTTTTTATTATCACGTTTTATTTTCAGAGGTGTTATTTGTAGCAGTTTACTTTGAAAATAGCCGTCGCCAAAATAAGTCGGATGATTTTCATGAAAATTAAATGTTAAACAACTTTACCAATTTTTATGACATTAAATTTTACACAACATTTACGTCTATAACTTACGTTACCAGTATTCATAGTTAAATATAATACTATAGAAACGTATTCGAGTTCCCTATTTATAACTGCAATAAGAAATAAGTTATTTCATTCGTCACGGAAGCTGTTTTATATATTATCGTGTAAAATAATATGAGCACGAAGCAATTCCGTAGCGAAACTTTATCTAGTACTGTAGCACGTCGGAAGGTGCTCTGGAGAGAACTGTTGAAATAATAGATGGTTGTGAATTGGCGAGGCGCCAGAGCTCGAACAACGACCTCACCCGTCCGCTGCTTACCCTCGCACTTCCTAATTGGAGGCAATTCTTCTTTGAGACAAACTGGGTCGCACTTGCGTCTGGGACGACGCAAATGAACGTAGGCTGTAGTTTAGTGTTCTCTCTTTCAATGGTCATTATGTTATTATTACAAAGTAGCTGCAGACATTAATAAATAAACGACTACCAGTTTTTCAGAAACATAAAAACAAATGATTAAACTAGGTTTACGGACGTTTATTAATTATTTTCTTTTCGTGTCTTCATAGTTTTCTGTTATTAAAAAATAATATGAAGCTGATTAACCACAAACAATGAAAAAAAAAAGAACTAAAAATGGACACCTGTAAGTAAACAATTTTTTAGGAGCTTTTTTACATTATTAAATGTGTCCTGTAAACCTAGGGTTCATATAACTATTAAACAATTTTAAAACTCTTCAAAACATTTGTTTTAAAGTAGTTTTTAATGATTGCTTCAACAAATTCTTCTGAAAACAGGAAAATATATAGATTTTACACTCTTTCACATATTCTAATTAATAGGTAGTAAGTAGATGTAAAAATAACTTAGCACGTTAAAATGTTGACATAATGTACAGGTTTATTCTTTTCTAGAATTTTCGTTTTTTTAAAGTGCATTTATAGATGAACGTTTTATTTAATATTTTACTTAATTTGTAGAACTAGTAATTATAATATATACAACATGGTTCACGCTTGGAAACTGTTGTCTTTTGTTATTATTCCTTACAAAATGATATTTTGGACAGGAAATTTAAATGAATGTTATGATAAGTAGTAACTGTGAATATGGTAGGTTTAATGTCCATTTTGTAAAATCCATTCATTAGTACCAATATATTATTTGCTTAGTTTATTTACAATATTGCATAACAAATTTGCTGAGTTTATTCAAAATAATAGTTGGTGTAAATGTTTTACATTTATAAACCAGTGTCAGCAATAGTTAACAGATGGAAAAATTAATCAAAATTAAAACACTGTAAAGAATTACGTGTCATTTCATTTCAGAACCTCATCTTGATCGTTGGTTAATAATAAAACAAAGCTTAGTTAACTTCAGCAGTGCAGCCGCAGATTGTAAGTAATTTTTTTTTATTCTATGTGCGCGCCTGTTACGACACTTGAAACCCAGCACGGTGCCAGATGTCCCCCGTCCGTTTGTTTATCAATGTATGAGATTAGAGTGCACTGGCTTGGATCGTTTTAATTTAGGACCTTTTCTCGATAACCATATTGTCTGTGTGTACAGTTAGATAAGCACAAAGTCAATTATGAGTTATAGATAAAACTTTTCTATTACCAGTGTATGATTTTTTTTATGAAATTATTATGTATATGTTATGTAGTAAGGCACTTTACATATGTTATTATTAATTGACGAAAGGGAGTTAATTGGACGCGTCTTTGTTGTTCTGTTTTACGTAGTTTCAGAAATGTACAGTTTAAATGTATTAATCTATCTGTTTTTGTTGTTATAAAACGAGGCGTTCAGTAAAAGACTAACAGAGAGTAGTTGGTAATTTTTTATTTATCAATTCGTATAGTAATTCAATCTATTTAAGTAATCCATATGCGTTACATGTATCCGTATTTAAAAAGCGTCGCCGGTTCCACGTGTATGCATTTAAATTAGGTTGGGTCATTATTTAGTTGTTTGAACAACAGTTATAGTACATCCACTCTTCATATTGACACAGCGGTTATGAAGTGCGGTCCCTGCATATGTACGACATGCTTTAAACCACCAATAATTACGGGACTTTAGTAGAATTATGTACAAACATAAAAAGCGTGTGTCGTTAAATGTTTTTCACCTTTTGTAAATCGTACCTCTGTATACAATTCGAGACAAATAGAGGAAATGTCAAAATCATAAATTGTTCGCACTCAATTTACAAGGGTTTGCTAGTATCTAGGACGGGGAGGTTCAACGGGGAGTTTAGTGAGATTTAAAAAAGAAACTGCGAGTTATAACAAAGAACTTGTTCGCAAATAACAAATAAAAGGTATAGCTTATACTAATTCTAATATTTATTAGTACATAGCCTTGTCATTTAGGCAATAATGTTTATTAATTAGGTGATATATATTTGTTAACATTATTCATTAAAACAAACTTCTTAATGAGTCTCATTGATAATAGTTAGAAATGAAATATTTTCTGTTACCTAGTCAAGGTCCGTATATCGTATGTAAGGTACTAATTATTTATACACTTCTAAGGAATGTTTAATTTAAACAGTATGTGATCGACATGGCGGAGTGTGTCCGTGGACATAAAACTGCGTGACTGCACTGTTAAGCCACATAGTTGTAACTTGCGTTTTGAGTTTGTGTATGAGCGGCGAGCGTACGATGTTTATGCAATTATTTAAACGGAAAAGAAAAAAAAATACCGTTTTTTTGGCCTACAAAGCAACTTGCGTTTACATTTCCTACTGCTTGTGAGGTAGATATTACAAATCTACTTTTCTTAATTTTATTTAGTAACCCGCTAGCTCCTCTGGGCATGTTAATTTATTCATTTTATATTAAGAATAATGACAAAATCCAGTACGTGTAGCAATTTTTGAATCGGAATTTCAAGAAACTCTTTTTTAGTGGATAGTTACATATTACAATGAGCACACTTTCAAAATTTCATGTTTTTAGGATCAGCAGTGTAGCCAGGTTTTTGAATTTTATATGTATAGACTATGATAAAATTAATAATTACCAAAAAATAAATACTTGTCCTAGGTTATATTTATTAGAAATGAAAATTCAAGAACAAAAATAATTTAAACGGTAATTTATGCTATTAAAGTTATTCTAGTAATATGAGAATAAAATATCGTTCTATGCAAGGTACTCATGTTACGTAGCCAACATTTGTACTTTTACTGCTATCAGGTAGCGATGGAAGGATGAACGGAAGGAAGGAGGAGGACGACCTACGTTATGTATTTAGTATTCTATGACGGCTGGGCTTCATAAGTTCTCGGAACCTATTGCGAGTGGGGCCATCGGCAAACAAACATGGCGCGAAGTCGATATTTCAAGTCGCGCTCATTACATTGTAAAAAATATTTGTGAACTAGTCGATGTATTTATATCGATATAAGTGGTCTACAGCGTGATAAGTCTCGAAAATGACAATTAAACTTTTCTTACCAGGTCAACCGTCTGCAGTCATATGCAAAAAGTTATAACGATGAAACAAACTTTTGCAACTGTTGAAAAGTAACACCTCCGACAACAAAAATGTAAGAAGACAAAATCTCCTGAATAGACACGTAGACTTAAAGAATGTATTAAAACTTAAAACATATAATAAGAAGAAAGTATGAATTCAAGGACTGTGCTTTTACTCGCAGAGGTCTTGTGTCCTGTATTGTTCATGAATGGAGGAAGTACATATAAGATCCCTAAACTTCAGCTATTCCTTTGTTTGCCATAAAAATGTATATGTATATGTAATTTTACGTACATTACTTTAGATATAATTCACTATAAGATGGCGTTTCAGGGCCACAAGTTCTTTATCGTTCAACAAAATGCAATTAAAACGAAGGGATATAAAATATCTATTTTCAGATATAAAGAGATTTGACAGGTCAACGTCAACTGTTTTTAATATTATTCGATTCGTTTACATTACATTTAGTTAACAAGTTTTTTTACGTCTGTAAAGTCGTCTTACTGATCTCTTACCAAAAATGCCAAAACTGCTACTGCTGCTGCTGGGTTCGGAGAAGTTACCGCTGTTGATCTTTTTGACGACTATTACAGCTTTATCTGAACTGGTTCACGAATCCGGTGATTCGTGAGCTCCGTGTTGTCAAAAGCCGAAATGCACCATTATATCAGTTAGAATTAAAATTATAAGGAGAAAAAATGTGATCATATTTTGAAATCTCTTTATGGTAATACATTTATGCAGTGGTTAATTCTTTCTGCGGTTCTAAAATTATAATGGTTCTCATTAATTTTATTAACTAATCAAAATTCCTCGTCCTGCCTCATTCCACTTTAAGGATTAATATTCGGTGTAATCGCTGTTATTATGGAGAAAGTAACTTAAAATAATTAATTTATGATTTGCATTTACTTTTCGAATAAATACTTAATTTACAGGTTTGATAAAATTCTTTACAAAAAATTGTGAAAATGAAACGGTCCACCTTAGCAACTATACGCTTGCAATTCTATAAAAAAGATTAAAAACAAGTTAAATAAACAACTCGAAAGATGTTTGAAAATTCTTATATTAATATTATATATTGTTGAACATTAAATCGTTCGATATTGCTTACGATTTTATTATATAGAAATATTATCTATTAAACCAATTTTAATTTCAAATTCATAAATAAAAATTAGCTTACGTTCAAGTTTAATAAACAGCGCGCTAATTTTAATCATATGTTTTATTAATACTATTTAAGCATTTCGTGAAATTGTTGACAAGATACAAAACGATTAAATTGTCAAAATTAGAATATTAGTAGCTTTGTAAGTGTGTGTACAAGGACTAATTCATTGACTCGACTAATTATTGAGTGTTAATTATAAATAATGAATAAACTTTTAAATGATAGATAACTTTTGTTACAAGATGTCCAAGCTAGTGTTGACTTGGCAAAAGTAGAATGTGGCGTCTAACTGCCTATTGTCATGTTGCAGGAATAACGTAAACGTAGTGTTTTTTTATTAGGGTTATGTACGCCTCGGACTGGTAATGGGTCCATGTTTACCCTTTCGCCTTGCTTCACTACTTACTCTCCTAACATTAAGCAAGAAAAATAAAACGAACAAATATTGTGTGTCCAAGTATTTTTAAATAGTACTAACGATGATTTTTTAGTATCTAAACGTTTGATACCGCTGCTATATAAGAAATTTTCTATTAGTTATTATTACCTATTCATATACAATTATTATTATAAATAAAATGTTATTGAAGTTTGAAACTGAAAAGTTTTTTTATTAATTCTTATGAATTTAGCAGTGTACCATTTTATTTGAAAGTATAGTAGGCTATTGATTAGTGAAACAGCAATCGTTATGAGCAGGTGGGGGTAAAGCCACTTGGAGGGGTTAGTCTAGACAGTTTTAAAACTAATAAGCATATATACAAACTTGCTTCTATTCTATTGGGCAGTCATACGTCCCTCGTTTCTTTTGAGTCTTGTCATCATAATTATCTTAAAAGTAAATAGTTCTCTATAATTGTATAGTTTCTTTGGTATGATTCTATTGTCTTAAATTTGTATATAATTAAGACAATGCAAATTTCAAACTTTTTATAGGCGAAATATTACCGTAAGTTGATAAAATATAAAATTAACGAAATAAATATTTTTATTGTATTTTTTGTCGTTGATAATTGTATTAGCCTCCGAGAAAGATACCTCATACTGTGTTAAAAACTAATTATAAATATATAATAACTGAAAAAGTCTTAAGACGTTCAGTAGTTATTTTTTTAAGTATTGGTTTTTGTTTTCATTAAAATTTTTGAATGTTGCTTTTAGACCTTAAATCTTTGTTAACTCGCTTTAAAAGGTTGTTAGAGGCATATTTCGGATTCAGTCTAAATAAAGGGAAAACAAATAAAGTACAATGGCCGGCTTTCCATTGTATCACCTGAGCCCTTATTTGGGGACCTTCCTTATCTTATAGATTACATAAGTATCTACTTAGAACTATTGGTTTTTAAGAATTGAAGAAATATGTCTTATGAATGTATATGTATATCCTTCATTTCACTTAACTTTATAAACACGAACAACAAAAATGATTTCTTCAAATAAAAAAGGTCTGTTTTGTTAAACACTGTATGAAGCATCTTCTTACTTTTAAAAAAATAATTTAATTTCATATGACACAAACATGGACTATATACAAAATTATGTATTAATTATATAAACTTTAGCTTCATAAAGCTTTAGATAGTCAAAAGCCTTTCTTCTTTCTTATATTTAATGCACAGAACAGAATTGTTAGTACCAATCATTTCGCATCGAAATGCTATTGGGTAGGAAAATTTAGAATAGAGGACGTCCATTGGATTAAACGTTGATGATAATAATGATCATGGGGCTCTCTTATATTAATGGAGGAAAACAATATGACTTAAAATTATTAAAATAATCGCATTTCAGGAGGTTTATCTAAAGACTTAGACTACATCGGTATATTAAAGTTTGGTAAATTTTTTACGTGCGTAATTTTTAGCAGTTCTGAATATTGAATAATATATAGTAAAGCGTTTTAATTGCCACAATAGTCGATAAAATTATGGGTAAAGGCGTCGCCTTAGTTACAAATTCAGCATTTCGTATATGGATAGAGTTCGGGGCAGACAAATGTTGCGGCAGACGGTATCGACCCGTCGCGCGACGGCAATACGACAACGGGACAAAGGTTCAGCGGACCAAATGAATTCACCGAGCTTAATGTAAAAACACAGTACTCGTCGTTTTTTATGTAATTTTATGTTACTAAATTTTACACGTATCATGTCTTAAATTATATAAAAGGAACTTGTTTCAATTTAAATAAGTTAACTTTATAAAAATAGCTGATATTAGTTATTTGTACACACTATTCTTCGAAATTATTTAATTGATTGCTTTAAAAATGTATCTTCGTCTCATTATCCATATACGCATTTTTCACGGTACCTATTATTTAATTATTTTAATTGTAAATCAGTCATAATTTGAAGCTGCAGAATTTAAAATTCTATGCTATTTGTCTACCTCCATGGCGTAGTATTTTACCCTCTTACCTAGTAATGGGGAGATCCTGGGTTGGATTCTCGGGCCACAAAAGTAGTGGAGCCTGAATGGTGGTAGGGCTTTCAAACCCGCCTGGCTAGCTACCCGCTTTAATGTCAATCTACCGCCATTACAACATTGTTGTGTTCCGGCAGTCATGTATGTGAGAACCAAATGTATTCTGGACGAATACACTTTACTATCTACGGGCTTATTGTCACTTAACATCAGGTGAAATCGCGGCCAAGTGTTAGCCTAAAACCGAAAAAAAAATCAACCAATTTTTGAGCGTATGTATATGCATATAGATTATACAGTTAATTTGCGTGTGGTAAAATAAAAATAATCAGAAACGAGTATTCGTTATTGACGAAGTTGTTAGTTATTTTAAAACCGCAGCTAACCAATCTCGGGTTCAAGAAGTATTTTAACTGGAATTCTTTGGTTAAAGATTTAGTTACGTCGTTACTAAAACCACACTAAGCGATCTTGTCTAACAGGTCTGGTCATATGATTTTTATTAATTGACTTATATCAATGATATGAGACATAAATGTTCGAGTCATGCCCAGGCATTGCAAAAGTAATATATACGAAAACATGAATCCAAATATGATTTAGGATTCCTGATAATACTTTTATAGGTCCATCTTTAAATTAAAAATCGAATAAGATAAGAGAACACGTTCTGTAATGTTATACCAGTTTTGTATTAGTTTGTTTTAATGTTTTGGTGCTGTTACGTTTGTACTAGATTTATTTTAGTAATGATCTTATAGTGGCTGCTGTTTAGATCTTGCCACTTTGCAATTATGTTATAATGGATGAATTTACGCATTAATAAAGGACATCGTGCATTTAACATTTAAGCAAGCATATGTTATAAGACTGTATTAATTTTACTGGCGATTAATTATTGAAAAGTTCATTGTGCTTGAATATATATTTATTTATACTTTTGTGTCTTTTTTACATTGTAATAAAACAAATCGTGTAGTACACATTTTCATATAATAATTAAGATTTAATTAAAATGCTGAAACATAGTTTTCAAGCTGTCAAGAAAAAAAATACTATAGAGACAATCTTTAATTTAAGTACATAGATGATATAGCAACTTTGATTTTCTTCTTACTAAGCGTTATTACAGATTTAAGTATAAATTATACCTATTTATCAAAATATTTTAAACTTTACACGTACACTGACCCCTAAATCAAACGTTATAGAGTGACTGTAGTACCATGACTTTTTACAGTGTTTTAATTTTGGCAGTTAGTTACATTTGAATATATGATTGAGACAATCTTTTTGTCCATCACTTTTATGACAGTTTAAATATATTTATAATCGAATGTGACACAAAGCTATAGTGTTATTAGCTTAGTAATTTTACTATCCACAAAACTAAACAAATGAAAATTAATAAAAATATATTACAAAATGTAATTAGCATACCAGTAAACAAGAATGTAAAAATATAAATACCCGATAAGAAAACTTTTTTTTCTTTTAATGTTATTGCTAAAAAATATTATTATTTAATTCGAATAAACACTAAAATATCTTATAGCAGCTGAGTTATCGCCCGCCCAGTGGGCAATGGAAATCGACGAACCTCTATAGATAACAACGGTAGTAGAATTATGTTATTGCCTACTTTAACTTTGGGATCATGGCCTATGCGAATGTTATATTTATAGGGATTTAGGTGTTTGTGAGTCACAGCGGTAAATTATGTTTTATTGGAATACTTGCCATTTTATCGATACTTATAAAATTGAAAGTCGTCTCTGATTCACTAACTGACTGACCTATATAGCACGACATGAAATTTGTAGACAACCTACAAATTTCCATTTGGCATCGATTTAAACGGATTTATTTTCCGAAATTTTAACCCTAAGTGGGAAAGGAGGAAATATTTTATACTCCGAGTCGATATAGTAGAAAATTGGTACATATGCTAGTGTGGAATTAATCTTAATATAGATTAAAAAAATTACTATGTCCAAAAAAACGGACTCGTGACGGTTAGTAGTAAAATGAAACTTGTATTTATAATTATTTATAAGCAAAGTTTTAGTTATTTAAAAACGATTAAGGTTCACGAGCTTGATATAAATTTTAATTAAAATGTTACCTTTGTAAAACGTTAGCTATATCCAGTAGTAACTTTAAATTTCTACGTGTTTTACGCGTTATGTAGCTCTTCTCATCTCTAAACGCTACTTTATCGATCAAAAATTTCTCGCGCGGGCGTTATGACACCGACGCCGATAGTTGCTTTATAGCTGACAATATTTGAACCTCAACTACGGATGCATAGAGCTGGCAGGTGTTCCGCATAATACACTTGCCAGTTCGCAATCTCTTAGACGGTTTTACGTTCTTGGACATAGCTATTCAATAAATTTTCATTATCGCGTCGTCAAACACGGTGTAACGACCTTGCCTGATAGTATGTCCGATATTCAGAGTGCAATAAATTTGCATTACCATTATTGTTTAGATATTGGTGAGACAAACACAAGAAATAAATATTGCCCAGTTAAATATAGTAAGGATTTATTTTTATTTTTAACATTTTCTTATTCATTTTAGTAGATTATTGTTATTAGCCGACCATGACTAGAATTATCAAATAGCAATTAAATTCCAGTTATCTTAGTATATTAAACAGTTTTATAATATTTTACTTTCTTAAGCGACAACAACGAAGAGATACACAAAGAAAAAAAATATTTTTTTAAACATAACCTGTAATTTTTTAAGAATATTTTTTGGAAAAGCGACTATCGTAGTAAATTCGTAGGTAAGAAATAGTTTGACTAGTTTACATATCCGTAATATTGGACTATGTCGTACCATATAGGTATGTGCCATTTCCGCTGCGCACACGTTTCAAATATTAAATAAAACAAACATTCTTCAATGTAAATAAAGGAAGTAAGAAAAGATGTCAGTTTAGATAACGCTGGTTATTTTAGAAGTTAACTATGTTAGATCGTCACATTTTTAGTTTTATATGTCATGTTGATACGCTAGTTTCAACATGACCCAAGATGGCGAACAATGTACGTGAAACTTTATAAAAAAACCTAGTAAAAAAATGTTGTGTAAATAGTTAGTAAGTTGTAGACAATAAACCAAAAAAAAAAATTTTTTTTTGGTTTATTGTCTATAACTTTAACGTTTATTACTGTTTTTAATACTTTGAGATTTTACATAAATAGCAATCTTGCAAAAATTTTTGTTGTATTGTTTTGTTTTTTTATGAAAATGTAAATCATGTCTTTTTCTTTAATTATTCTTGTATTTAAATCCTATAAGGAATTAAGAAAAGCAATTAGTTTATTATAACATAAAAATGACTACTAACGATGTAACCTCTATACAATTAGTGCTCTCTATACTTGTAGCAGTTTATTCGCTTCTCTGTTTTTAATTCTGTATTTAATTTTATCCACGCATGATAAATCGCGGATGCATTTAATTCTTAATAAATAAGGTTTTAATATTAATACTAGGGCATTCCGTCAGCAGTGTGCGGACGCTATAAACGTATCGCGGCGCGCAACTGCTCACGCATCCGTCGCTACTGAAATAGAAGCAGAATGCAAATCGACGCTCAAAAGTTCATCATCCCCGCGACTATTTCGAATATGCTCCATATGAACACCTTGACAACCGTCGGGCCAACGCTACATTGTTAGAATGCCAAGCTCCTAACAAGTCGGTTACTAATCATGAATTTAAAATATTGCCATGTTTGACTGATTTAGTTGTTTATAGTAATAGGAGTTCCATAGGAAAAACGAAGCAGTGACAATACAAAAATAGTATTTCCATTAAAGTCTTTTAGTATTTTATTACGTAAATATACAAATAAAATAACTAACACATAAATTAATTTTCATAAAATATAACTAGTCTTCCCATCTGTACGTAATATTTTGTATAAGTTATTGCTATACATTTATTGTGATTTGTAATTAAAAAAAAAAACACGAAATATCTAATTTTGCTTTGAACAACGTTCGCGCATCATGTTTTTCGGTCAACGCTGCCAAAGTTTACAAATTATTTAAAACAGTACTTTAATCATTTTTAATGTAACGATAATTAAAACGGATATCGTGTCTCAAACTAGTTCAGCAGAAGGCAAGAACTTGCAGGATCAAAAAAAAACTAGCTGATATTTATTTTTTCATAAAAACAATATGTAAGAATTAATTTTAATTGTCATGTCTTACTCACGCGTTATAATTAATTGGACGCAGCCTGTTAATTTTACGGTTGTTTTGTTTCGCCCAAAGCAATTGCACCGGATGTTTTAAAACGATTCAAATTTTTATACAAAATGTTTGCAATTCATCTGCCGCTAATTTTTATACGAGGTCCTGATTCATCGCACGCTAAGTTAAAAGCGGCTGGCAAACGATGTCCGCAATAAAATCATATAATTTACGAGATAATCCTGTGAAAGATATTCCGTCCCCTGCTTCGACTTTCCCATTCAACTACACAGTTTAGTATTTGTATTGCAGACAATACTTACACATTAAATCAGTACACAATTTCAGTTAACATATAATTAAATAGATGATTTACGATGGTTCCAATCTATATGCTCTTTGTCTTATTTTAGTAACATTACTGTTGTTAAAGTGACTTATGAATGATTGTTAAGAAACAATAAATAAATCAATATAATTTTTTTATGTGTGTGATGAAACCATTAAATGCCATAGCTTAAAATATAATACTAAAACATTTCCTGTGTTGTGCTGTAATCAAGTGAATCAGTGTTAACAAAGTGTTTTCCACAACAGCTGTACATTAAACTTTATAGCTAAGGTCTGAATAGAACACGTGTCTAATGCGTATTGATGGAAATCACCTGAGGTTATAGAATATAATAATTCGCACTGCAATGTGCTATGATATTTAAATTTGTAGACATGATGACCTGTTAATTTTTACTTGGTCGTATTATTAAAATATGCATTTTGAGCAATGGCATAAAACATCGGAACATCTCATGGATGACATAGCGAGTGAAGAAATCGCATTTGCGCTCAGAAAATTTTAAATGTCCTATGGTCCTCCCATTATTTAGTACTTTTTTTACGGTATTAAATTTTATAAGTTGCTATTCTATAATTTAAAAACAATTCATTAATTTTATTATGACACTAACAGTTATAGTTAGCCTAATTTACTCTTTATGAAACAATGGTAACTTCGAGTAAATTACAGAACGGTAGTAATACCGGTTTAATTTCTTGATACCTAATACCGGTATCACGAAATTTCCATCCAAATATAAAAAAAATCATAATTCCTAGTGGAGTATTAATATTGGAACGAAAGTATACCTAGTAAAATATACACAAAAAGTTATGAAACAAACATTAACACGGTTATTTAAATAACATTAATCTATTAATCGTCATGTAAGTTAAATAAAATAAAAACTTATTGAACAAAAGTAGATTGTACGTATTTTTATACTATCGTTAATTTTTTGACTGCCTCCGTGGCGCAATGATTTACCTTGTATTACGGAGGTCCCGGGCGCGATTCCTAGGACACAGGTGTAATGCAGTCTTGATAGTAAAAGGACTTTTCGAGCCTCCCTGGCTAGCTACATCCCATAATGTTCACATGTCGCGCTATAACGGTATTGCTGAGTTCTGGCAGTCATAAATGTGAGGGCCAGAAATATTTTGGGCGAACATGCTACATCATCTATGACCTCATTGTCACTTTAAATCAGATGAAATCGTGGTCAAGTGTTAACCCATAACCAATGAATAAATATATATTTACATATTTATTTACTTGTAATAAGAAGTTTTTTGTTATTCCGTTTTAATGATTGTTGGAAACATCTCAAGCATATAAATACTATTTATAATCAATGTTACTTAGATGCGGAGAAACTTATGTTATGACTGATAAATTAAGATTAATTCAAGTTCGCGATTAAGCCAAAGCGTTTTGTGTTCCCCGCTCAAGTAAAATATAAATTCTAGAGTAAACAAGAATTGGTTGCAGGCCCGCGGTCGAGTGGCATTTCACGATCTAGAAAACGTACCGAGAATGCTCTTTACACGACGTTGAAGGTGGGAAAAAAGTATGGACCAATAATTTGCATCGTTCAAGACTAATAACATAATAAGCAAGAAATAATAAAAGCCTAGACGTATGGTGTTTAATTTTTTTATCATAATTTCTTACCTCGTTTCGAAGCTTTTGAGGATAAGAATAAAAAATATTGTTTAATCTTTTTTATTTGAAAATAGGTTTTATGGCATTATTTACGTATGAGAAAATTAAAGATATAAAAATTGATTACTTTAGATGGAGTGCAATAGCAAAATAGGTAACATAAATTAAATAAGTAAGAAAGATTTATTCAACTACACATGAACACGGGTGATGTTGAAAACAGGTGTAATTATTTTAGAAATGTAGGCGCTCATTCTTGTAACTAAAATTAAAGAAAGTCTTAATAGTTTACTTTACAGCCTAAAACGGTGATACAGGGCGTAAGCATTTCCTAGTAGAGTATTTTTTTAATACTTTAAGCGTACAAATAAATAAAAATAATACCGCTAATAACTCCTTTCTAAGCTCTGCTAGCAAGCTATATAATGCTTATTGCTTTGACAATATTTCCATTTATATATGTGAATGTATAAAAACTTTTTATTTATAGTATTGCTTACGAGCTTATATGGGAGGTAACGCAAAACATAACGTATGCATCGTGTTCTAGTAAAAAGTCGAGAGGAATTTATTACATAAGAATTACGTTTATTACTATTCAATGTATAGTTTATTTTAGAGGTTTCTTTAAGAATCAATTATAATATTTTTTTAAATTAAGTTACACTTGCGACGATGATGATATTAATAATAGATATTACTTGCCAAAAAAAAATTACTTATGTACTGACGTTTTTTTTTGGTTACGAATGTTGGCTTTCAATTGTAACTATAATTTCAAGTTGTGTTATGTGACAACTAGGCTAGAGATGGTGAAGTGTGCTCGCTCAGACTACTCCAGCTCCCATATATATGACAACCGGAACACAGCAAAGCTGTTACTACGTTCGTATGATAAGATAGATTATCACCTAATAACTAGTCATGTGGGTTTAAAAACTTTTGGTCATCCAAGCTCCACTAACTCAGAATTACCCAGGTCCCAGAATTGAAAAATGGTGTCAGTTACAAGGCAAGGGAATGGCACTGATGTGGTAACCATACAAAAAATATTTTATTAAAAAAAATTATCTACTCTTCTTAGAGATCGACGCTGTTGATGTAAAAATGTGAGATTTTTATCATAGTATCGTACTTATTGTTAAAAAGACTATAAATAACTTTTTAACACAAAATATTCCTGAAATATTATTCATATAAATAACAGGCGGCGTCATAAAAATAACCTACTCTCTTAAACACGTTATACCATTCCGTTCGTATATTATAGGCGTCAACAAAAACATTTCGCAGTGTACAGCTGAATAAATGAGTACCTACTAAATTGAGGGAGCGCAGATAAAATTTGCATTCGGCACTTGCTCCTAACGTTATTTGCATTTTTATTTATTCGCGGGAACGAAGGTGTTTAGAATGTTAACAAGAATAAAATAAAAAAGATGTAGGTGAATCAAAAGAAAAACATAATACAGATTTTTGATGAAAAAAGTTGACTCGTTTTGTTGTAAGCCAGCATAACAGCATTGCTGTGTTCCGGGAGTGATATAAGTATTCTGGGTGAACACAATTCACCATCTTCTATTGTATTATCAAATAGTTTTATAAAAATGAGTGAGATGTTAATCCATAGACGGTAATCCTTCGTGTTAAAAAGATTCGTTAAAATATCACTTGATACACTCGCCTGCAATACGAGTGCTACTAGTATTGTATAAGTCACTTTTCTCACAAACCTAAATTAAGATAAACATCGGAAAATTTTGAAATAAAAAGTGTTCAAAGTGTCGTGGTTTATCGAAGAGAGTGAGAAGTGACCTTTTTTGTTCTGCTACGGATTGTGATTACGTAATTGGAAATTACAAATGTTATGTATTTACACAAGTTATCTGTTATTTTGTTTTACATTCTGTAGTATTTTATGTACTAGTAGTCGATATGAAATGGATTTTAGAAAAGTAAAAATAATTAACTGATCATAAATTAAAAATTTTTTATGTTTATTACATGTATTTAAAGTCACATTGAAACGTTAAAGTAACTTAAACAAACAAGAAAGAAAAATAATAAAAAGTACGTACAATTATCTTAATTGAATTACTACAACAATGTTGCAACCGCTCAATATCAGCTTTGTAAACACTTACAAAACATGTTCCATAATGTAGATTTGCAATAATCAGTAAATTATTCCCAATAATCATTTCGAAATTAATTGTATATGGAAAATCTTTTACAACACCACATTAAAATGCTTCAAGTACAGTACACGGTGACCAATGTAAATGTTTCTATACTGTATATGACTAGATGCCTTGCGGCTTTACTCGTATATTTTTTCGTTGTTTGTTATACTTTCCATAAATACAAAAGCTAACGGTATGCTTTAACAAAGCAGACAACTGCATGAAGATTAATGTGCGCACTGTTTTTCATAATATAACACAAATTTTATCTCAAATTGCAATAAATATTTTTAGTATATAAATATTACAACTAACATTTTGAATTATTATATCGAATTAGCTTGAAAATTTTTGCCTTATTTTTGTTTAGGTGTTACAGGTAACACATAGTTTGGTGTGAATTCCAGTACCACGAGGGAATGTCGAACGAAAACAAAATAGTAGATATTTCAAGTGAAAGATAAAAATTTAATTGAAATTATCTGTACATTGTGCATTGGAAATTATATTAGCCAAAGTTATTACATTGTTTGTAGGCCGATCAAACTATGAAGTTGTTTTAAATGTTACGAAAATGTACATGGAATTTATATCTTCGATTTCGTTCTACATGGGGTTTATTAACGATCTGTTAATGTCATTTCATTAATGATACCTTCCTGTGTATAGTTTGGTCGTGAAGTATAAATAGTTGCGGGACATCCTTAAATACACCGAGTTTGTTTACCGTATCAGCAGAATCAGGCCGCTGCTGCCGAGAGTGCGAGATCTTGTACCACTGTCCACTTTATCATATTATTATCTTAACTTCCTCGCAAACATTCAATGATATAAAGTAATATCGATTTTATTCAGACTATGCCATTGAGATTACAATGTAGTGTTCCCAACAAGGTTTGTTGAAAACTTTGCATAAATAATTATATTATACCAATATTACGTTAAGTAGGGTATCATAGGTGTATTTTGTTTATAATCATTGTTACATTGTTAATTGAAAATATGACCCTTTTAAATTTGTTATTTAAATGCAGAAATGATATATTTTAATAAAATTAAAAAGTTGTTTTACATACAAAAAAAAATGATATGATATATTGGAAAAATTACATTATGCTTTAAAACAGTTTTTAAAAATTATAATTATAAAAACACCAGAAATAAATTACCGTTATAATATTTTAATATCTTAAATACTGAGGTATTACCAAGGATGTTGGACCACAAACTGAAATGTTCTACTCCAAGTTGTGCATTATTTTTAATTTGAGGCAAATAAAACAAGTGTTACAAAGCAAACGACACAAAATCGTTAACCGTGTCTTAATTGCATTGTCATGGGCAAATAGCCGGAGATATGGTTCGCTTCATAGCCGTAATCCTACCCATTCTTAAGTTTGGTTTTAGTGGCCTGCTGAAGGGAGCGAAAAAGTTTAATGAATATTCAAATTTTATTTTCAACAATATTCAAATTCAAACACAACATTTCTATACTAAATTGGATTTGGACAATCGTTTTATCGTTAATTAATAGAATATTGACTTTACGTCTAAGCTAATGATTAGTAGATCTAATTGCATGTACTGTCGACGCGATACGTTTAATGTCCTCTAACAACCTTATTCATACATTTACACCACTTTATTCTGGCATTTATTTTACAAACCCTCGTCAATCTGACACGAATAAATGTAACTTTCTTATCTCTCTTCTCTAGATAGACCGCGTTGAACTGTTTAAAGAGTTATAAAATCTCTTCCATACCAAACATTTTATAACATAATGTTACAATCTGATAAGACACGATCATATGCTTTGTAATGGAAATCGTAATTATTAAAATTTGGTAGTATTAAAAGTTTTGTAACTATTAAGTTGATATGTTATTATCACCTAGTGTTTTGGAGTAATTTTACGAATGTCAGTGATTGTAACGGACACACCCTAAACAATGACATTTGGCTATTCCAGTTTAACGGTGAGAGGTAACAATTGCGTAACCCAACTCCAATTGCCAACCTCCGATGTACCGACATCCTTAACGATCGGCTTCTGTCGTTATTCATTTTCTTTATTTATATTATACTAAACTGTTTCTTTAATTTTACGCATGCAATTCTAAACCTCTAAAAAAAATAAATAAGTTTGAAGTTGTTGTTAAGAGTACTGCGCGCTCTTTTAAATATAATTTTTCTTTAAAATTACCATTTCTATGTTAAAATAATTTGTGAGGGAGTGTTACTACAGCTTGTTGTTAGTAATTGATCTAAGTAAATTTTTGTTTTGACGGCTAATACAGATAAGTATATCAAGTATCGCCATGAAAATGACATGAAAAGTATGAAAATTCACGTCGTGCTGTGCCATTTAGAAACAATTCACTCAGGATAGTAATAAAAGCTACTAAATTGGTAGCAATTGTTACGATAATCGATTGAGCGGTAACTGCGAAAAAAGCTCTTCAAGCAATATATTCTAAGTACATGAATAAATTTGTAGAAACGAAAACACATCACTGTCGTAAAAAATAGACTTGTAGTTTGTTTGTTTCTTTGACCATATTTTATAGTCATAGTCTAGATTAAAAAGTAGTAGGATGAAATTGTTAACATTGAAATATGTATATAAATGATGCTTCATACTTGGTTATATTAATAAACATTTATTTTTAAAGTTGAACAAACAAGAAGAAATAAACTTCAGACGCTGTACTAACGTATACATTTTTCGTAGAATTGCTTGATCTCCCAGGCCTGCTCATAATACTAATTAATGTCAAGTTTTATAATGCTTACTTTGAAAACGCCAGTTCCATATCATTTCTATGTTTTATGGAGTGGATAGACTTAGAAAGAGAATACTAAAAACTTTATATTACAAGTTACACAGGTAACATCAAGTCCGTAAGTAGTGAAACTCAAATAAGGCTTTTCCGTGTTAAAGGATGATGGTAGTCCTTATTCAAACATAACAGGACGAATATAAGAAATAAGATATACACGTACGAGTATACTGCATTAAAAAAACTGTCCTGGTTGTCATTGCAACTGTGTCTTTCATTAAGTTTCACCTACAATTGTAAAATGCTCTTAAAGAAAGGAACAAGAAAAAAGGTTCCGAAATTAATACTCAAGGCCATACAGTGCTCGTTTAAAAGTATTGTAGCAGTAGGGCGTTTTTATCACCGTTTTCTATTACATTGATAACCAGACGATTGACGCGCTTTTGATAACTTTTTGTTAATCATGTCACAGCTGTCAACATTTTTTATAAGTCCTTAAATAGTTCAAATAGGCCTATTAAGAATGGGTGTCTTAATTGCAAGTATATCTGGATAAAGGCATCGAATCTGATGGGTTAGCAAAGGGAATATCAAAATAGCGTAAATCTTGCAAGACTTAAATAAGTAAAAAAATCTTAAGAAAACAACCGTAGTGTATAATAAGTCGGTTCTATTTATTCTGAAAATAAAAGGTGGAAGTTTTAAGCACCAAACCGTAATGAAATATTTAAATGGAAAATATACACAAATGTCTTAACGTTTTCTATGTAATTGATCCGTTTTGCTTCCGCGAAAACATCCAAAGAGTGTATTACGTACCTCTCGATTACCTTTCGTGAGCACGCAGCTCGAAGGTTATCTTAGATTTTGTAACCAGATATTGGTGGAACACTAGAAGGGAGCGGTTATATCCAATACGGCATTTTAAATAATTTGTACTGACATTTCATAGTTATCTTACTACGATTATGTTACTCTAACCTGTGTTGCAAATAGTTTTTGCAGTTCAAATTTATACACATTTACATATTATTTTTTATAAAAAGTTCTTGGTTAATTCCAAAAATTCGATTAAACATATCTACCGTTTACAGAGTTATATAGTAATGTAAAAAAAATATGAAACGGACGCATGACCATTCTAAGGTCGTAGAACTTAAAATAGTTTAATGCCACTGACATCGGATTGATATCTCTGGTAATTATTGTCAATAGAGGAGAACTATGTTCAGCATAGGACAGCTATTGGCAGAAAAGCTGGTAGTAATTTGCTTACTGTATAAGAGTTCACGCTTTTATATTACCCTATATCTAGGTCATATTACTATCCGATCTATAGGTATTTTTTAAAATATTATACGAGAAATAAACTTTTATGTGCTTGAAAACCATGAAGTAGAGTGCGGGAGCAAGATTTGTGAAATAAAATTTTGCAGACGTGCTCAATGTATTGTTTAACTTTAATACACACTTTATTATTATTTAATATTAGTCATGGTACTATCAGTGCCAAGTTAGTATTGTTATTCTTTAAATGCGTCTGGATTATATCTGTGTCATTTTTTGTAACTTTCTACATGTGAAGGCATAATGTTATAAATATTTAAATTATAATAATTATACATGTAAACTACACATTGACCTTAATTTGATTTGCATCGCGTATTTAAACGGATTAAAGCGTAAGGAATGTGGGCTTGTTTTAAGTAGGGATTTAAAAGAAGGTAAACACGAAGTCAGTGTTACGATTTCGACAGTAGACGCACGGTAAAATGCTTATTGTCGATATCGATATTGCATTCCAGTTGAAATTACGTATATTAGATTTCGTCAGCGTGGCGCTGGCGGAAACTATTGCACAGCCGACGTGTGCGTTCCACGTAGATAATATTGCGAAGATAATATCGTTTACAGTAACGCTATGAGTTGCTGTTGTAATGTAAGCAAAATAAAAACAATTTAACGTTAATTTTGAATGAAAAGTTAAGTACTGCATGTGAAGATAAAACAACAGATAGATGTAGTCGTGCGTATGCACAACTATATCTATATATATATATATATAT
>DWQX01002208.1:0-22964 GCA_018245475.1 Pharmacophagus antenor
TTTTAAATTTGGAAATGGGCTAACATTTCATAATATTATTTGGTGTTAAATGACAAAGTGGCGTGGGAGATTACGCGAAATTTATACAACTGAAAATTTTACAAGTAAAAAAAAAAATAGTTCTTACTTTAAATGTTTTTCAATTAATCTTTGGAAACAAATGTAAAAATATGTATGGATCTCGAGTTTTGATTAGCACAGAACGATATCTATACAATTTAATGAATTATTAGTATACGGAACCAATTAGTCGTGTTATTGGAGGGATGACTGTACTGTATATAATATAAATACTATATATAACATTGTCGGTTAATAAGTGGTTGTAATATGAAGTGAATGTCGTCTCACTAACAGCTCATGTTGGCGATGGCTGCCAGGCAGTTGGTGTGCAAGTACTTGTCCCGCACGCGCGCCATGTTGTACTGCAGCGCGCGTACAACCACCAGCACCATCAGCCCGCCGAGCGAGATCTCGGATATCGAGCGCTCCGTGTACCAAGTCAGGTTCTTCAACATCTAATAGTTTCATTTTGTACATATTACAACACTGAACAATCCTGTGCCACCATTGTTACCAATATTCTCATTAACTAAACTATAAGTGAGTTTATAGTCAGTGGAACTCATATTGCCAACTGATAACTTATTTATGTCTGCTTATAATAGTTTATGAACACGTTTAAGTGATTGTACAAATTAAAATTAATTAATGATTGTCGACTTTACGTAATCTTAGAAGAAATAGTGATATCAGAATTGCAAGTCTTGTGTATGCTACTATTGACCGCGTCACTCTCGGAATAATCCATTAACAGTGACGGCGCGTTATACGCGCCACGGTCAGAGGCGCGCGAACCGGTGACCGAAACAGTACCGGAATATTTTATATCATTAGTAGGACTTATAAAGCTATCATTATCACTATTATAAAGTATATATATCGATAGACTTCTCAGGACGTATATTTACGTCTTTACTAGTGAAAGGGTTACAGGCAAATGTAATGTTACCGTTATCAATATTATGTTGCATAAATTGGAAACGTGCACAACTATCGTCACACCGGTGCCAAGAGATTAAGATAGATTCCATTAACAGATCCAAATTAACTTTTAATCTTAATTTAAACGTGTCATGAAAACATTATACGCATTTTATTTTACAATTTCAAAATATACTTTATTCAATTAGGCTTTCACATGAACTTTTGGATGATCAGATGATTTTAATGTCATCTCCGAAAATGTTGTTTCTCCTGAGAACCAAGAAAAGAAAAAGGAAGGCTCTTTTAATTGGTATTTTAGAAGTAAACTTTCACTTTTATAAAATTATACTCTATTATATCAACAATAAAATGTAATCCTGTAAAATTTCTAATCAAAGGGCAGTATATAAAGAAAAAGTTAGCTCACGATTAGGTGTACGTTTTTGATGAGTGCGTCATCCTCTGTTAGTATCAATAATACTATCAGTGACATGTATATGTGATGGGAGTTGCTGTCCGGTGCATTATACAGTACTTGCAGTATCGGCACTATCTGAAATCAATAATTTTCAGAATTAAAATATCTTAGCTTAAACACATTACTGTGTGTACCACAACAAATTAATAAAACAATAAAATGTTATATTTATTTATACATTATCAGCAATATACCAGGGGCGTCTCTATATGGCCAGCCTGAACACTTATATACATACCAACATAAAATAATATTAATAAATAACGCGATTTTTCCATTTCATTACGTTAACGGTTGTGTTTAAACTCTGTTACTAATTATGATTCATTAATTTTAGCGCACTGTATTGCTTAAATGTGTTATACTGGACTTTCTGGCTTGTATCAGAGTACTGCCACTACAATATACTTCACGCTGATATATCTGCTCGCTGGCGATAACTTTAAATAAATTATTTAATTAAATCAAGAAATAATAATCAAATATTTTGGTAAAATGTTTTCATGTATAACCCTACCCGCTTCGCACAATTTACAATATCGAACGGTGACCTCACGTTGCACTTTTGTTACACGACGTCAGTTTTATTAACTTTACAAATCTCACGGAACCCTGTTCACCCCTACGGAAAATAGGGTATCTCTGTTTAGTTATCAGCTCTACATGATTGGCTTAATAGAGTTGGAGCTTATTAAAACTTCTATTTGGTATTTAGTCAACTTGGTTATTGATTCGAAAGAAAAAAACATGAAAACTAGACCTAATACTATTTGCTACAGACGAGACGTCTCGTAACTCGTACAAATTGTGTTAATAATATACCTTTTATTGTGTATTTATTTTAAAATTTGTATGTATCTCGTTTTTTTGATGTCCCATAGTTAATTGTGCTTCTTGGTATAGCTAGTTATCAAGCAACTTACCAAATTCTCGATGTGAACGGCATTGCTCACGTGCCTTTTGTACGCTTTACAAGAGTGTAGCATCAGATAGAGTAAGAGTGTCGAGTGCTCGCAGCCAGCGGTCGCACATAGTGCTTTGTGAAGCTGAAATTACCCGTAATTTAAAAAAAAACTAATAACTATGAGAGCTATATTTATGAAAGCGGTGATGGCTAAGTTGCAAATGTGACGGAACTTAGATGTATTACAAATAGGACAGAGGTAATCCGTGTATATCGTATAAGTTGTTAAGTATAGTTTTAATTAATATTATTTTTAATCTGTGGTAAGCGATAGACAGAGAGACGGGATCACGATCGGTGTGAGTATATAGCTATTATGATATATCGGATGAAACG
Organism: Pharmacophagus antenor; assembly: GCA_018245475.1. Lineage (NCBI taxonomy): Eukaryota > Metazoa > Arthropoda > Insecta > Lepidoptera > Papilionidae > Pharmacophagus > Pharmacophagus antenor. Next base: position 2,766 of record DWQX01002208.1, read on the forward strand.
CTCGTACCTAAAATTTTAGGTCCGTACATATGAAATTGGCGTTTTGTCGTACTGACCACTTTGATCTCAAATATCTCCTCTTTTGTTAGGAAATCCAATTTCAAATTTATACAGCTATTTACTCATGCATTTGTTTTTCGAAAACCGTAATCAATGTTGTTTCGATCTTTGTAGTTTTCTTAGCGTCACTCAGTTTACAAAATGGAAAACCTAAAATATCGTGTACGTAGAGTAAGAGATCCGCCGTGGCACCAGTGCTGCAGAAACGGCTCGAAGGATTAATGACGTGTATGGCGGTGGTGTCGCAAAAGAAAATAGAGTGCGTTTTTGGTTACAACCCGTGTGGTATTATTATCTTCATTCTACATTAGTTTTTGTTCATTTTTCATGTATTTTACACATTTTTGGTCATTAATTCTTGCCTTTGTATTTAGTACTAAATATTTTTTTCTTTCTTTCGTTCAACATGACCCATTTCCACACTACATTACAATTAATAATATACAATACTTTCACACAATCCAGACACATCGGAACAGTAATGTAAAAACAATTCACTCACCAACGCCATATCTATTCTTGGCGGTGTGGTTTGCGCAGTGCTGTTGGCGTCTCTCTGCGGTGTGGTAGACGATGTCTCTGTGAATTGAGACCTCATCATTAACATCTGACTGAACAGTTTTATTTTTAAAGTTTATCTAATAACATTGTTTTCATCTCAAAGCGTTCACTGTTTTTACTGTTAATTAAATTCACATAAATGTTTTTTCTTTTGTCTTCCATTTCCCATGCAGTTACCCCGTTCGATTTCCGCGTCAGTAGTGAAGCTCGGATGGTGTTAGTTTTTTGCCACCCACCTGGTCACCACTCTCAATATCAATCTGACGCCGTAAGAGTAGTACTATATTCTGGCAGTCACATACGTGAAAGTTGGACTATTTTCGGAGAGCATGTTTTGCTGTAAACTTCAATTTTACACTTAATTTTGTGTAAGATTGAGGTTTAGTTATATTTTAAAGCCCAAAAAAATTTGGTGGTGCCAAAACTCATCCTAATGTTATGTATGTATTGATCTGTGGGCGAATTTTGTATTTCTTAATATTAATTGCTTGCAACTAGTTGTACTAAAATTCAATTTTGGAAATTGTGTATCATTTAAATACTCTCATTTTTATGATATGGTATCACATCATCAGCTGAACTTCTTGGCCTTTTTTTTTATATCACTGTGGTGGCAAACCTCGGCAGCAAATATAGCCCGGTGCTTGTTGGGAGAAAGTTTCTTTGGAACTTTGCGGATTGCGGTTCTATAGCACGAAGATGAACTCCTGTCAATAGCTAGCGATGCGATTATATGCAGTAAAAAAAAGAAAGTAATTAAGTGGTCAGACGTTATTAAAATTGATTTCCAAAATAAAATAGACATTAAAAAAATTGAATAGCACATAAATATTTTGCTGGCAATAAGTACAAATCGGGCTACAGGACTTGTTATTTAAATAATTCACAAACAGTCATTAAACAATTTTAAACAATATCAATCAAAAAAGGTACATATATCAAAAGAATGGTTAGATTACTTTAGTTTTTTTTAAACATATAATACTGTTGACAGAAATAATTTGGGGCAATTCAGTATGAGATTAACTTCACAGATTTTGAAATGTTTGGAGACCTTAAGTTCGAAACCGACCGGCCATTTTGGCCGACCAAATACATGCCTTCTTCTTTAAAATGAGAATATTAAAAAAACAACAACAAAAAAGACGAAACATTGTCGGACCTGCCGTGTCCTCGCAGCAGAGCAGCGCGTTTCTGTACAAGTTGTCCTGCGTCATGCAGTGATTGGCGAGCGCCAGCAGCAGCAGGCACGACTGGTTCGCGACGCCGTGCTCCTTCTTCAACCGCTCCAGCAGCTCGAGCCGCTCTAGCGGCGGGTGGCTGTATATCGTAGGACGCGAACTGGTGCCGAACGTCAGCATACTCCATATGCCAGCTGCAATACGTCTTTTTTAGATACATCAAGAATACGAACGATAGGTTCACCTATAGAGAACCGCAACATTCGAGGACTCAAAGCTGCGTTGCCAACCTTTAACTCTTTGCACTCCATTGTCTAGTGTGACTCGACAGAAGTTTTTATCTCAGGAGCTCCTTGGCCGAGACCAAACTCCACATTTTTTAAATATAAAACTGCTATATAAATGAATTTGTTTTTTTAACTAGTTATCTAACTTGTCTTATTCTTTAGTTAATGTTAAATTCAAATAAAACGCTTAAAAGCATTTAGAGCAGACAACGAAATTCGGAACGCCATTTTAAAAAGTAGTAGTTAGAAGTATTCTTAACCATTGAATGACTAGTATACCACAATGGTACGTTGCTGTCCTTGGCTGAAATAACTGTTTATTACTAAGATCGCCGAATATAAAAAAAAAAAGAAATTACTGTCTCCATGGCGCAGTGATGTACTGCTTGCATGGTCCTCATGAGTAATTTGTTGGTATAGTGATAGGGTCTTTTTTCTATTCGCTTGACTAGCTGCCACCTTCAATGTTATTCAGTCACCCCAACGCTGTCGCTGTGTTCTGGCAGTCACACACGTGAGAGCTAGAATGTTCTGAACGAGCACACGTCACCACCATTCAAACAAGTACAAATTCAGATTTAGTTGTCGAAGCTTTAAAAAAATACTTACAAGCTAAATTAACTAGAAGACTGTCCCCGGACTTGGTGCCGAACATGTTTAGTGGTGCAGATGCCATGGTGGACAGGTTTACCAGGAGGGTTTTGACTAGAAGCGGCGCGTGCATGCCGTAGCGGCCTTGAAACAGTGTCCTGTAATAATGAGTACATTCTATATACTAATTTTTTTCATCGGCAATAAGTTAACACTTGACCCCAATTTCACATTATGTTAAGTGACAATGAGGCAGGAGCTGCATGTCTGCCCAGAATACTCTAGCTCTCATATGTATGACTGTCATTACAAAGCAACGCTATTATGGCGGCAAATGGACCGTTGGAAGGTTGTTCATAATCCATCACTAACGTGTTCCTGAAATCGAACCCTATACCTACGTGACATAAGGCAAATAGCCTTCTTGAAATGAACTATGAACCAGTATAATATCTATGGCTATTTCAATTTGTCGCGCATTGTCGTTAATAATGCACAACCAAACTGTTCGTGCTTGCCACTTTTGATACCTTATAACGTAGAAAACTTTAATATTGAAAGTTGTTTTAAAGGTTATGGGCTAACACTTGATCTCGAATGCACCGGTTGTTACATGACAGTAAGACCCTTGATAATGAAGCGTGTTCGCGACATATTAAATACTTCTAGCGCTCACACGTATGACTGCCGGAACAGCAATGCTCTGATATAGGCTAATAGACATTGAGGGTGGTAGCTAGCCAGGCGGCTTCGAAAAACCCTTACACCATCCAGACTCCACTACTTCTGTAGCGTGGGAAGGTTACAAGGCAAGCGGGTAAACTTATTAAGTAGAGATTTAATAAGGGATTAAGCTTATTTAAAGTTACTTTACTGCAAGGGTGACTAAAAATTTTATATTTTGTAACGTTTGGGAAGTATTTATATAATACTCATTGCTGAAAATAGAATGAAATAAAAAAAAGAATGTAAAAAAAAAATAACACCCAATCCGGCTCAGAGGACCAACTTTCTGTATAAAATTTCTTATCAGGCATAACAATTTTTAGGTACTTTTACCTGTAAATAAGAGAAGTCTCGACGAGACGCGTCTGCCCGTGCACACCAGCAAACATGTAGACAGACATAAGCACCAGGAGCGTGTTTATACATTCCAGGTGCAAGTAATATGTGTTATCACTGGAACAGTTAAAGATTCAGTAAAGGGTATAAAATTAGTTGCTTTTCTTACTATTAAATGTAAATTCAGTAATATGTAATGTTCATAACAAACATATTAAGCAAATGTTTTACAAATATAATATGTGTCAGTTAATTTCTTGTATGCTATTGTAATTTTATCGTGTAAAACTTTCGAATGATTTAAGAAAAAATATAATTGACATTAATAAAAAAATAAATAAAAATCAATTTGCCAATTTCTGGGTCCTTTAATAGCAAATACTACGACTAAAATACGAGATCTGAGGATACCACCTGTGGTGGCGAAATGCGTTTAAATTGTATTTTAGTCATGGTATTTGCGATTAAACAGAACGGAAATTAACGAAAATGATTTTTGTTTTATTTCATTACGGAGTTTCGCAAAGTAACGACATCGATTTATTAAATTATATAAAAGTAAAATAATTACTATCAAATTTAACTTTACAACTTACGTGACAGGAACGTCTATAATGAGCCCGATAAGAGCGTCTATAAGCATTTCTACGCGGCTGTCACTACCCGTTGCTGCTTTCGGCGAGGCTGGAGGATCAGCGGGGACGTGCGCCGGTGAGGGTGACGATGACGGTGAGGGTGGAGTGGGCGGATCCGGAGATTCTGCACTTGGCTGGGCTAGAGGCTACATATATAGATTGATATAACTTTAATATATACCCGGTAATAAAAAATAGCTACAGAAATTAATTCATAGCACATTTTTTTATTGGTTATGGGCTAACACTTGATTTCTCCCGATGTTAAGTGACAAGGATGTCATGGTGAAGTGCATTTGCCCAAAACAATCATTGCTTTCACATGTTTGACTGCAGAAACACAGCAATACTATTATGGCGGCAGATTAATATTGAAAGTGGTAGCTAGCTAGGTGGGTTTTTGAAAAACCCTACCGTCTACCCATCCTGATTTCACTACTCCTGTGGCCGTGTTACAAGGCAAGCGGTTACCCACGGGTGTATTGTTAGCGTCGCGTACGTCGACCGGCCCGTTGGGCGCGCGGGACGCGTTCACGTCCAAATGCCTGCATAGTTCGTATTCCGGCACTATCTCGACCAGGTATTTGCTAACCGCCTTTATCACGAAAAGCGCGTTGAACGTCTGCCACGCGAGCATTACACTGAAAAATAAAATAATTAATAGGGGAAAACGCATAGATCACTTCTAACAATCCTAATTTCAAAGCTGCTACGTGATGTTACGTGGCAATCAGATCATAGTTAGTCAAACATGGTTGTTCAGAAATTTCTCTTAAATGTATGAGGTCCAGAACACGGTACTGTTATGGCGGCAGATTGACATTAAGGGTGGTAGCAAGCCAGGCAAGTTCGAAAAAACCATACCACCAGACAAACTATACTGTTCACATGGCCCTGGAATTGAACCCAGGACTTCTGCATTGCAAGGCAAGCAGTTAAAACTTAAAAAAAAAAAAATGCTGTAGAATTTTCTACGTAAATTATTTAAAGTTTTACAAAAGAACATATTAACACTATATTCTTTGAAAAATTTTAATGGCAGTACATGACCACTATGAATGAGCATGATAATAATGTGATAAATTTTATCGCGACATTAATTTACTGTGTAATTTTCATGTACATAACATGTAATTCTTTAAGTAGTAACAAACTAAAACAAATTCAATATAATTTCGTTTTTAATTTTAATTTATTCATAATTTCACTGTCGTGCCATTAATGAATAATCGTTTAACATGTTCAGCCCGGTGCAGGTCCCTGGGGACCGGCAGTCAACTTTCTGTTCAGCCGGCGTCGGTCCCTGCGGATCAACATTATTTAAACTATAAAACGCAATAATTTCAAAGAAATTAAATGAAACGTTCTTAACAAATATATGCTTTTGTTTTGCGTCTCTGTTCATTCTGGCCCTTGCATAGTTTGGTCCAACCTTTCATCAATAAATCTACGCCCGGTGCCAGCTGAACAGGAAGAACAGAAATATCGACGCCGGGCTCAACGTGTTAACCATTCGCCAATAATGCAGTTCAAAAGTATGAAAAAACTATTAAAATCAGTTGGTAAAACAAGAAAGGTATCACAAAGTATAAAAATTACATCGCATCCCTCACATATATATAGACGGATTTCTAAGTAATACTCCTTTCATTATATAAGGGTTAATACTCTGTTTACAAATACATTATATGATTAAACAATTGATTAGGAAAATTCTTACTGTTAAATTAAACAATCAATTGCTTGAATAACACCTGTTATATGTAACCCTTTTTATGTTATACAAATGGTGCACAGCATGTACATACTTGTCACTATTGGGCGCTGCTAGTAACTCAGTTGCACGAGTTATAAACACTTGTACAAGGGAGCCAAGATTTCCTGTCTGCAAGTTGTTTTGTAAGAACTTCTGCAGCAGCGCTTCAGTACTTGAGTCAAATATTAACTGCTCATCTCTGAAATATCTCATTTCATTAATAATTTAAAATTCTTCTTATTTTTAATAAGCGTTTTAATAATTTTTGTTATTGAAACACGACTATGGTTTTTTAAAAAGCTTAGATATAGGATTCAATAATAATTATTATTAAAATGCTTTGTTAGAAGTAATTATCAGAAATAAGGAAAAATATACCACATAATATGACAGACTAATATTACACTATTGACATATAAATTAAATGGAAGTTGATGTGACCAAAGAGTTTAATTTTATTTCTTTTCATTGCTTTTCTGTTATTAGACTCGAGCAGGTCGCGGTGGCGATTGGACCTTCCAAAACATTAAAAACAAACGAGAACTGACAGACGATAGAAGCAACTATATAAAGTAATTGTAAGTGGATAGTATCTGCCAAGTAGTATGAAGTATGAAATTATGTTGAAAAAGCTCATTGATGCAGAGCTTTTACTACCAATATAAAACATACAAGCACCCAAAAACTACTTCATTAAATATAGCATTAAAACCTTTTAATCATTTCGAAAAGAGAGGATACAGAATAGACAGAATAATTTTCATTCAAAGAAGTGATCTTTTCTTAATGCACACAGTTTAATGACACATACAAAACAGTTAATGATCCTAAAATAGATTCAAATAAATGCTACAAGGTATTAGTAACTTACGTGTTGCTTGGAAGCTGTATATTGAATGCCAATAGTTGATTCCAAAAAGGATCATTTGGACATATTATTTCGGAAGAGCAAAAGCATTCCAGAAGTTCATTGGATGATATGTCTGAATATCGGCTTATAGCTACTCCCATTATTTACCTGTAATAAGAAAAAAATATACATAAAGTTTATAAATTTTATTTCTCATCATTACATAAGTTATATGTGAGGTGTATGTATGATTTTGTTATTTATTTATTTATTAGGAAGCCAACATGATATATACATAGAGAAAAGGGTATTACAAATTTATCATAAAACCAATTTTTAGTATTACTTAAAGGTTAATTTCAGTATTCACACACAATTTGTACTATACCTTATAAATATGGTTATTTAATAGATAAGAATTCTCATGTTTGGTAATAAGAAATTTCTTCTCACATTTTCTTAAAAATATGTTATCTCATATCTGCACTCATAAATACTAGAAGTAATTAATACAATATCTAACTACCAGTAGTATGGATTCATTTATTTATTAAAAGCATGATATTTGTTCAAAACAAGTAATAATTTAATCAAACTCACAAATTAAATTATATTAACATTTCATTACAACATTTTAATATTAAAATTCAGTAAATGTAAACACTCAATATTTTAATATGGATTGTTTTTATATAAATGGAGAGTCATGATTTATTACAAAAAACCACCATGCCCAATCTTTTAATAATTGCATTTGCTATTTACAGTCATACTGTTTACGAATTTAATTAGAGGGAATTTATAGATATAAATCACAAATAGAAAAACATATGGAGTAAAATTTAATAATGCAATATAATTTGGCACTATAAAATTTAGTTAGAATCTAAATTAAATAGATAAATGGTAAAAGTTACTATTGTAAGATAATTTTTAGTAGTCATTGCCATATGTAATCTTACCTTATATGTATAGTTTCACTTTAATTATTTAAGTGGATAAATAAAGAAAAGTAAAGTTGTTTTATTATTAAATTGTTTGTCTACGCCACGAAATCATTGCCAATTTGTCCAATGACATATGTCAATTTATCGCTAGTGTCAAGTAATGTCATGAACTTACCATTTATATAATTACATACATGTACTTTAATAGTAATTGGTACATATCAAAATATATAATTAGTACTTAAAAACATGTTCTCGTTATATTTTGGGCATGAATGACATTTACCTTAATTTTTGCTTTCTTAACTAAGCAATATTTTCTATTCAATTTATTTTATATTTTAAAGAAAATAATATTTAATTCATGTTGACTTACTTAATTTGTAAATACTTGTCATATTGCTTATATTAACAGAAGTCAAAAATTGATCGTAAATGTTTTACTGACAACCTTAGCTCGACATAAACGAGGTAATAGTACAAACTCAAAATGTTTTATTTTTTAATTTACATATGAAATATGTTCTGCGTGTTATAAAATTGCAATCTTCAGTACCTATTACTCTTTTATAATTAACTTAAAGCATTTTTTAAACACGAAGTTTATTTTTAATAGTATGTCTAGATTTATAAAGGACTTTTATAAGTAGCCAAATTAAGGCTACTGAACGTATTATATATTTTAGTGACTAATAAATAGTTAAATCCAATAGTTTTATCTGTGACATTTTTCAGATATGTCGGTCTCTCTCGGTTATATTTGAAAGCTTACATTTGGAGGTTGTTTTTATGTCCAAAATATAGTTTCATTAACAAAAGTAGCTTCTACACTAGTGTGTTTTTCCATTATAGACCACTATTCTACTTCACAGTCTTCTCCACCGTCAGGTAGGGTAGTAGTCAAGCAATCGTCTATGTAATTATCAATAAAAATGCCGACTAATTGTTATCAAGTAGACGTGCTTTATTACTTAAATCCGCATTTGATATGGGTTGAAGTGATAGATCAGTCAATAGGGAATAGAAACTTTGTTTTTGAACAGATCGGTATTTACGGACTTTTACCAGTAGAACCTGTGTTGGATGTGGTAGAAGATAAGCTTAAGATTGAACTGTCAGATAAATGGTTGCCTCCGACACTAGCCTCCATAAAAAAGGCACTGACAGGAGTGCAAGAAATATGGTTCAGCCCGATATACATTGATCGAAGGTATGAAAATATAAATTTAAAAAATCATAAGAATATTTAATTTGTACAGGGTTATAAATCTTTTGTTTGAATATTAGTTATGATTTATACAATATATTTATAATACCAAATAATATATATCTTTAATATTATTAGGGTTATATAACATGCTATGATTATTTGTTTATAATTTTTAGACTCGGAATAATTGTAGCAACGTGGATGTAACTCCAAGATGAAAAAATCTTTTAACTATAAGTTAATGCAGTTAGTTTAATAATATAAAAAAATATACAATATGATAGGTTTATGTTCATTATTCATCTCAGAAGTGCCTGCTTCTGATTTGGGTTTTGGGGTGCTATTAAAATTACCAGTCAATTTTTTTTCTTATATTTATCCTTTCTTTTTTCAGATCGTCAATATTTGATGATAATATTCATAAATATGGTGAGTTATTGTTAAAAAAAAAAAATAAGTTGAAACCACTTTCTAAAACTCTGCTAAAATCTGGTTTTGCTATTAATGATGTTAGTCTATTTCATCAAGAATTAAGCTTAGGTAATTTGAAAACAAAATTGCAGACTTTTGAATGTCAAGCCGTCATTAAAGAGATTGAAAATTATTATAAAGATAAAAATGTACTGAAAAAAGATTGGGTGACATCTGTTAAAATGCACACTGCAGTTGCTCATGCAGCACAAGAGCTTGAGTCAGCACTAACAGAAGTTAACCTGAGGAAGCACAACAGTTATATTGAACAAGTCTTACAAAACAAAATGAAAGATTTTGAAATATGCAAAAATGTTGATGAAGAAAATTCTTTAGGTAGGGCTTATAAAATTAAGTTGAAGAATGTACAACTAGAATTGGAACATAAAGAAACTTCAGAAATAAATCAGGTGGAAGCCAATGTTAAATCAACTTTATTGAAAAAGAAACTTGCATTGATGACTATGAAGAAAGGAAATAGTCATGATTTAGACGATCCATCAAAAAATGATACCCAACAAATATTAAATGAGACTAAAAAGTTTTTAGAATTAAATGCTAAAGATGTAGAAAAAATGAGAACTATGGAGCCTATTACTTCATATAATAAAACAAATCAAAGTAATGATGAAATGTCATATGATGCTACATACAAACATTATATGGCACAAAAAGATAACAAAAGAGTTAAAAATAATAGAGGTAATTTTTGTTCTTTGTTACATACATTTTTTTTAGATAATAATATTCATGGGTAAGGTTGTTTGTTGCAATCGATAATTTCTTTAAATAGGAATATTAGTGTGTAACATAAATTATTAAAACTTTCTGTTGTTTTACTTTAAATTTCATTCAATTTTAATGTATATATTAACATTACTATTATTTTATAGGGCCAAAATTAGAAAAAGTAATTGAAAATAATAATGGATTGGTGAGAAAGGAAAATATTATTAGTAAGGCAGTTTATGGGCCACCTGGTGTTTATCCCACTAAGTTATCTCTAAAAGTAATGATTGAAGGTAGTATAGAACAAAACCCAGCAACATGTGAAGAAAATAAAGAAGATGTTAATTTAAAAGAGGATATTTATGCAAATGAAGATTCAGATGTAAATATTGAAATAACTAACAGAAATATTTTGATTAACATTCAAGCCAATGATGATCACAGACAGGGATATTATATACAACCAAGAAAAAAATTTAAAGATAGTGAAGGAAACAGAGAAAATGAAGCAGATAAAAAACCTAATTCAGATGTCCCATGCAAAAATAATTGTTTATTGAACAAAAAAATTAAAACACCAAACTCCAGACTTTTACAAAAAAAATTAATGTCAGTTCAGAATGAAAATAAAAAAAAATTAAATGGTTCACTTACTTCATGCTCAGATATAACAAATAAAGATTCATCTACAAGTGTCGAAGAAATTAATGTTAAGCGAAAAGATAAAACAAAAGTAGTCACTCCTCCTGAATCCTCAGATGATGAAGATATTGATGATATTGTTAAAAAAATTAACGAAGAGTATGCTAATTCAATTTCTTCAGGTGTTTCTAAGGAAGCTACTCTTCAATATAATAACTCTGACAATTGTAACAACAGGCTGAAAAATTCAGTAAATCCTTTTAGAAATATGGATCCTAACATATCATTGTTCATTGATAAACTTGTGACACCTGTCATGATGGTACACACAAAAATGAATAAAAGAATAGAACCTATTTTCAGCATAAAGGACATTAACTTTAATAACCATATTAATTTAGTATTAAAAAACATGTCAATCGAACGACCCATGATGTTGCAAACAATTTCATGGTTTTCCATTTTGCGTGGATACAGTACTTTTTTAATTAGTCCCCTTGGTAGTGGGAAAACGATGGGTTATTTGCCAGCCGTGTGTCGGTTAGTGTCCGATTCTTATGCGGATAGTTTTGAGGGTGTCGGTCCTAAGTCTATAATTGTATGTGCTACTGCAAAGTCAGTTACAGATGTCGAAAAAATGGCAAAGAAGTTTTTACAGCCAAAACACAAAGTTCTCGCATGTTTCGCGGGTGTTGACGAATCTTATACCACTACTGCTTTATTAAACGGTTGCGACCTTTTAATAAGCACACCATCATTTTTAGTAAGGTTACTACAAATCACAGATTTTGGAGTGGACTTACGCGCCCTTGCCACTTTGGTGCTTGATGATTGCGAGAGGTTAGGAGAAGTATATATGAATGAATTGAAATACATTATGTTTAATATCAAAGAAACACTCAAAATTCGTATTAATAAGGAACTTAAGGTGCAATATATTTTAGCGTCGAGAAAATGGTGCGATTTCATGGAACCTATTGCAAAAAGGGCTCCATACTCTATTGTTTGTATAGGTGCTTTTCAAGAATGTGTACTTTATTCGAAAATAGGAATGACAGTTAATTTTGTTGAAAAAAATAACAAATTAAATGCTGTTCAAAATTTTCTTGCTCAAATTGATGCAACGAAAAGAGTTGTTATAGTTTGCACCACGGACGAGGATGTGATTATGTTGAAAAAGTCTCTGGGGGAATATAAAAATAATATTTTTGCCTGCGATAGTACCATTTCTATACAAGATTTGTATAATTTGAGAAATGCTTGGGATGAATATGAGGATCCTCTGTCTGGTCCAATTCTATTATGTCGTGATGATACTTTGATTCACATAAATGTCACTGATGCCAATTATTTAATAATTTATTCTCTCCCAAATTTGTTTTCAACTTTCTGTAAACAGTTTTCAGTTTTGAACGACAATTATCCATCAATTTTTAAAGCGGACAATAAAACAGTCAAGATTAAAATTTTAATTGAGGAAAGTAATATAGGGCAGTTACCTAAGATGCTTAACTTTATGAAACGGTGTACTGATGATATTCCGCAGAGTTTCAATCATCTATGTGAGAAAGTGATGGTGGAAAAAGATATGGCTAAAGCAGAAAAACTGATACCACTGTGCGATAATTTACTAAGCCTTGGATGCTGTCCGGACTTTTGGACTTGTAATTCCAGACACAATGTCTTAAAAGATTATGATAGCAGTAAAGATTGGATTCCAACCTTAGGTATAATTACATTTAAAATCCTGTATTATCATAGTGCTGTTGTTTTTTCGGCTAGACTGCTGTCTAAAACAGTGAATGGCGTAACTTATAAGTACCAGCAAACGTACAGCACTTTGTCGCTAAAAATGGGAATGTATTACAGCAAAGAAAGCAACAGAATACCTCATGGAATACCGAAGGTAGGTGATAAGTGCGCAGTTTCTATTAAACAAAATTTCTTTGTAAGATGTCAAGTTATGAAAATATTGAACAAAAATTATGCAGGTAATCCAAGCTGTGTTTTAATAAAACTCTTAGATGAAGATAGGTTGGAAACTACGCGAGATATATATTTATATTATTTACCCGAAGAGTTGAAGTACACCGTAACACATGTAATACAAGTAAGGCTGGCTAACATACAGCCCAAAGACAAAGATGTAACGTTTTCAGATCTCGCTCGGGATCAATTGAAAACGATAACTGATCAAGACGAAGAGTTGTACATAAGAGGGCGTGTTGTAATGACAATTGGGAACTGCGTTTTTGTGGATACACTGGAAGCGTGTCAAGATTTAACATCTTTAAATAAGACTGTTGTGAAACATGATTTTAAGCAAGACTTATTAAAAAGACACGCTGTGTCGAATCCAGAGCATATAAATGTAATTAAAAATCTCTGCAAAGGAAAAATTCACATAGATATAAACAATGCTGTCAATGAACCAGAAATAGATGAACCAAAGGTCCCAACCAAAACGAAAAAGAGCGGTTCTTGGGCTTATTTAGAGAGTGAAGATGTATCATTAGTTTGTTTTGGTTCCGCTTTTAGTCCCGATCTGTTTTTTGTACAACTATCGAAATTTGATTCCTGTGTAAACCTACTGCTTAAGGAAATTCAAAAGTATGTCGACGAGAATCCGAAACAAGTAAATAATTACAAGGAAGGTGATATTGTATTAGCACTGTTTCCAGACGATGCCGTATATGAACGAGCAAGAATAGATTGTATTATCGATGATAATAAAGTAAAATGTTTCTTTGTCGATCAAGGCGATTGGAGAGAATTGTCAACTCTACATTTGGTGCCTATTAAAGAGGAATTTATAACTAGGTTACCATTCCAAGCTATAGAATGTAGATTGGTTGGTATCAAACCCGCAGGTGACGATTGGACTGATTTTTGTACAAATTGGTTTTGTGATAAATGCTCTGATGACTCTTCTTACTCACGAAAATTATTGTATGTTAAATATTTTACTAAAGAGGAAGCATATTTTACTGAAGGTAATAGATATAGTGTCGTACTGATTGATACGAATGGTAACGAGGATGTTATTATAAATCGCTTATTAATCAATAACAATTTCGCTAAGGAAAATATAAACGAAATAAAGTATTTAAACGAGTTCCGCCTTGAGCATCCAGATAAAAGTAAATCGAGTAGTGATCCAGTCGAAACAGATGATTTGGATAAAGATGATAACGGAAAAGAAGCCAATTTAGCTTTATGTGCAAGTCATACAGTCACTGAATCATCCAACACGTCTAAATTAGATAGCATTTTTAAGCAACCGATAAGATCTGTCCCCTTGGTAGGTTCTGATTACGAAGACTCCGACGAATCTGAGCGGTGGAATATTAATATGGCAAATGATTTTCTGAAGATTTTCAGACCTATAAGTAATAATACCGGGGAAGCAAAGGTGAATAAATTACCTGCGATAACTACGAATGGAACGGCGAATGAATTCAAGAAGGTAATCGAGGAAAAACATTGCAACAATTCACCGAAAACTTTACAGTTGCGAAATGAAGCAACCGAATTAGACTCTGATGATTACACTTCGTCGGAATCATCCGTTACTGTGAATACTCCCGAAAAGCGTAATATTAAATCTCTGTTGGTAATAGAAGAAAGCCGAAGGCCAGGACTTGTTTGGCGGCAAAATAAACAAACTGTCACTATAAAAATTAATCTTATTGGTTTGCAAATGTACGACGTGAGCATTCACGGGAGGTCCATAAGTTTTGCGGCGAATTTGTACGACGTTCATTACTCGTTCGATATTGAATTGTATGGCGCTATAGATGTAAAAAAATCTTATCACTCCAATAAAGGCCAATATCTGCTCGTGAAACTGATTAAAATTTTGAATAAGAACTGGTTGACTTTGACCAAGGACGGTGAAATAAGAAAATGGATTATATACGATGTGGATTCTATCGACGCATCCTCGGAGGAAGAGGAGACCGAAGAATACAGCAAGAGCACAATGTTAAATGTTTTAAAGAGTATTTGTAAGCCAGTAGAGTCCGATAGCGAAGACGATGATTTTATCGACGATGTTAATTAAAGGCGTCGAAGAGAACCGTAACCCAGGTATTTCTTTTTTAAATTATTTTTTTTACTACTGTGATATTTCTTATAAAATTTGTAGTTGGTCACAATATTAAGAAGGTTAGTTTTCTGGTCATGTTAAGATTTATTGTTCGTAGTTTGAAAGCGCACTGTTTGACACCGACGAATCTTGGGGAGGCTTATGTAACAGGATTTGACGTCTTCCCAATGATGATGATAAGGAGAAAAAAAATATTAGTTTTTTTTAATGTTTATAAGTATTTTCCTTATAACACTTCAGTTATGTGTAGTTAAAGTCGCGTTAAAATTGTATTAACCCTTTCGAGCCTCCCAGTAAACCGTATGTGGCAGTAAATGTTTTACCGTATTAAATGCTTTTAATGAAGTTTAATTTGTTTAACAACGATACCGCGTAGTCATAGAGAACTGGGCAAACGTATACAAAATTCCTATTGCAATTCGTTTCCATAGTAATTGTTCAGTTTATTTAAATACAAAATTTTTAACGACTCAATATAAAGGATCATGTGAAAGGGTTAAACTGTGTAAAGCTACCACCTACTACTAATTTATCTATGCTATTGAGCATTTGAGTTGACCGCATTACTATATACCAATTGGTCGTAGATTGATACGATAAAATTGTTATAATTTTATTTATCACCATCGCCACTACCATATTCACCATCATCATCATCATTAGATAAAAGACGCCCGATGATGGACTTAGTCATTGGTGTAATCTCCACAAATATCTAATTTAACTTAAGCCAGTATACATTTTTTTACCTCTCTTGTAGTAGTATACATCACCTTTGATAAATATATTCTTATAATAGTTTGCATATTATTTATGATGAGTCATTGTAAGTGTAAATAATTTGAAAGACTTTATTAAATACATTATATAATTTATTGAATGATTAACTATCGATATTAAGACTGTATACTTTCTGTGTAAGACGTACATATGTAATTATTTTATTTTCTAACGCAGTTTCATAGATACCAAATTTGAATGTTGTATGTGAAAAAAAGGTAAATTTGCTCTAGATTTATGTGAACTATATAATTTATAATTACGGCAATGAAAAGCTTCAAAATTAAAAAGCTTTTATTTCTTTAAAACTTGCTTTCGATTTTTAATGTTAACGGCCAATTCTACATTGAGAATATTCTTTATTAAGCAAATAAATTCCATCCATCGTAAATGATGAGCCGATTTTTTTCGATTGTGCGTATCCAATGGTTTTTTAGAAGAAATTTCTGTAGACTTTGATGATGCGTTTGAGTGGGGATATTAAAGTATTATGTGTATTATTAGGGGGAATTCTTCATTGCCTCGCCTTCCGTTATAGAGGCCCACTCTCATCGTTTAAGCTTTTTTCTTATACGAAGTATTTGTTATTGCTCGATCAAGAGAAGAGACAACATCCTTAGCGATGTGGTCTGCTATGACGGAACGCATTTGCTTATTATGAAGTAAATACTCCTTCCTTGCTCATTATCTATGCTGTATTGTCAGACTAGTCGTTGTCATCATTCGGTTTTAGTTATATTTACTTGTGGTCTCAACTTTTCCCAGATTTCTTTTCGCATACTCTTGCAAGGGGACGTATACTGCAGTCTTGATCTCACCAGTCCCTCACATGGATGACCTACCACATACCCCATTGCTCTCTATATTTTCATGGACTATCATTCTTAACGGATCTATCATTGAAAGCTCACAGATCACCGGATCCGCGAGCCAGTTTCGATGAAGCTGTAATAGACGTCAAAAAGACTAACAGCGCAAACTTCACCGAACCCAGCAGCAGCAGGATCTATCATTGTGTTTAACACGTGCTCATAAGGAGATCTCTGTCGCCTGCAAATAGTTCCATCCTATTGCTGTTGAAATTACGATGCTAGGATTGGTTTACTTGATGTGTAATGTAATGTAAATGTAAGATGTGCGTTTATGTCTTCACGTTGGTAAACACTGGTTACCTTTCCTTAGACAGAAAAAAAAATGTAATTGTCAAGGGAAAACTTCTTGATTTTTTTATCCACTATGAGCTAACACTTGCTTTTAATTTCATATTATGTTAACTGATAATGGGACTGACGATTGTGATGCGTGCTTGCCTAAAGTACTCAGTCTCTAATATGTTGGACTGCCTCAACGAAGCAAACCTGCCTGTTGATTGACATTGAAAGGGCGTAAGTGGGTTCGAAGAACGCTTACCATAATTTGAAGTCCCACTACTTAAGTGGCTCAAACGCCGGACCGGGAACCTTATTGTCACAAGCAAGCGGTTAGCCTTTGTGCCGCGGTAAAGGTTTTTAGTAAATAAGCAAATGGTCAGCTCCAGTAGCGAAAATGTTGGCCGCTTGCGAGTATCGGTAGAGATTTATCAATGGACTGAAAAAGGCGGCTAAAGATTTCACTACTGATCTTATTAATCTAAATGAGGCGAAGGTGGAAAGTTTCTTAATTTAGTCTATTGTTCTCAGAATCTCTAGTTTGTTAGGTAATAATTATAACTCTTTGTTTGTAACAAGGAATGAACAAACTATGGATTTAATTGATATTTTTTTTAATTTTATAGTTTTTATTTAAAAATAATCTCTGAAAGTAATCGAATGAATGTGTTCATCTTTGTTTTCTACATTCAACTCGGAGTTAAATTAGGTTAATTCCTTAGACTTTAGTTATTAAGATTGAAAGGTTTTGTAGAGTTTTCTTTTTATTGTTGATTCTATTTTTTTATTCTTTTTTATTATATTATTGTTAATTCTATTTTTTCATCTTAAAGACTTGTGAAGTTGTAAGTGCGCAGGCGTCGTATTGTTTGTTTTTGGAATGAACATCATTCCGACAGAGGGAGAGAGAGAGAGTCCGAGCCGTCTTTCGCTTCTTTAACTTGGCGGTTATGGTCGACGTTTTGAGTTTGTATTAAGTTAAACCAATGAAAGTTGCGTAGAAATCAGTTTAGCTATTACTACAGATTAGATTGAGAAAAAATATAATTCGTGTAAAGATTGATATGCATTAAGTAAAAAATTATTTTTCCATATCACTAACAGACACAAATTTTTTTGGTTTGTAAATCTTTTTCATTCGTTTAAGCGTTACTTTGCGGAACTCCATGACTTAATAAAACAAAAAAATAATTTGCTTAAGTCGGCTTCTTTAATCGCAAATTAGGAACCGAAGCAATATAATCGTTGTTGACGGAGCATACTGGGATCCCAAATCCGTAAAAGCTAGTGTTTCACAAGGTTATGTGTTATTGCCTACACTGTTTCTTCTTCATATCAATGACATGTTGCAAATGTTCAGTGGACGCCTTTTACACCGGCCACGCCAATAAGTCTTGGGAAAATTTTGATGAGAGCCCAAACAAACTTGTGTCCCTAGTTGAGACTTTATTATACAAAGTCACCCATTGAAGACCACTGAATTTATTCGAACCACAGAAAAACCCAAATATGCGACTAGCAAAAAAAATCCCTTCGTCGCTAAGCCTCATTTTGCCAACACTCCGCTTAAGATCTCCACAAGCATTGGAATCCTTGGCGTTGACATATCAAGTGATGTTCAGTTTCATGGTCATCTGGAAGAAAAGGCTAAGATGGTTTTTAAGAGGCTCGGTGTGATCTGTAGAGCGGGACTGTATTTCTCTCTAGTTCACCTTTTGCTATTTCTGGCCGGGTATACATCGGTACCAGCTTCCTCCGTTTGACCGTTTACAACGGAGAGCAGCTCGAATCGTCAACGACCCGGTTTTTTTCAAATCATCTTGACACTCTGGCCTTGCGGAGGGATGTTGCATCACTCTGCATTTTATATAAAATTTACCACAGGGAATGTTCCGTGAAATGGTTTGAAATACCGTATTCCACCATCGCAGTACACAACACAGCGCTAAATTCCATCGTCACCTTCTGGATGATTCACAATTTTCCACTGTGCGTTTAAAGCGCCATTTATTAACACGCACAAAAACCCCGTGGAGCAGTTGTCGCCAGCGGTATCTGTGGACCGATACGAATAAGTTAAACTAACATATTTTTTGTTTAATTTAGAGTACAATGTTTTTTTTTTATTTGCGTCGCTGTTAGCGAATGTGTTATGATTTATGTTGAATAAGAAATATCGTGATTGCAGGGAAATTTATTCTCTTTAGAAATGATAAATATTCTTTTTTATATCTTTTATAGATAAAGTTTAAGTTATTTTTATAATAATTATAATGTCAACATAACATAACATTTCACTTAATCTAGTGTGAAATAATATAATGTGCCAAGTAAGTTAAGAATTTGGGTTTTTCTTTAACGTTCGTGTTTGCTTCAGTTGTTCAATAATAAAAAAGGCTGAAATTAGGTTTTCTTATTAACGTGAATTGCTTTAATTAAATGATATCTTAATTTGCTATTAACAGTCTTGATTTGTGATGTAATTAATGTTCGATTTTCTTACGCGAATACATACAATATTCCGATACATATTACCCATGTTTTTAACACGTTCTCTGCCAGAGCGTTTTTTTAATATACTTCTCTTGGGGTCTTGTGAGGCGCATATAGAATACAACTCTTTTATTTATTTAACAAAATTTTGATTTGGTCTAAATTTTAGTGTAATAATTTTAAGCTTAAATTATTTTAGGAAACACGTGATCAAAAACTTTTTCAAAGGTAATTTCAACGCGGGGCGTGTATACCCCGAACGTGTAAAAACTATAACTGCATCATAGTTAAAAAAAATTATTATAATATAATTTTTGTGATAATAGCATATTTATTTTAAAATACATAACACAATACAAAAAAATGTATTTTAGTTTTTCGTTACAAAATATATTACTTAAAAATTCGTTAAACATATTTACGTGTATTTGTTAGGTTACTAATGGTGATAAAAGCCGACCTACTTCGCTTTATGCTTATGTTGACAGTGCATGAAATTAATTTTAAAGCTCGAGAATTGTTAACGTCAACTTATATTTTCAGTTATTAGTTATTTTTACAATTTCAATGCATAATTTACTTTGTACGACTATGTGTTGATATTGGATATGGTTTAACACGTTCACGCCGGCGCGGGCCACCGGTGGCCCGCGCTATACTGTCTTATCCGGCGGCGCGTACCACCGGT